>JAOBRG010363238.1:0-27122 GCA_027574985.1 Umimayanthus nakama | reverse complement strand
TATCTAGAGCCGTTGTAATTTCACCTCACTCCAGCTTTGGCTTGACAAAGAGTAGCACGGCTACTCGAAATATTGCCGTTAAACCTGCCCAAAAATGATGTTGTTGTAATAGCCCTGCATTCAGATTTTGGTTTTAAATTGCTCATAAGAAATTTTAAAAAAAAGTGTATAAACATCTTACCAACATATGAATTCCCAGAGCCCGGTTGTTCAAAGCTCGATTAGAACTAATCCTGGATTAACTCTTAACAAAACCTATAGAGTTAATCCAGGATACGATTAGCACTAATCGGGCTTTGAACAACCGGACCCAGGGCTTTAATGTGAGTTCTTACGGTAATGCAAATATCGGCCTTGTTAGTAAATCAGATTTGGGCGAGATCCCTGGGTTCCGAAGGGAGTGAATAATTCTTGACAAACACTGCCTATTTCTCAAACCTCTCACGACACACACACAAATATCTCGATAGGACAGTTCTCACGTCAACTCATTTAACTGTAATGAGCAATAAGGTCTACGTGTGGTGTTTTATTGTATTGTATTGTCTTGTCTTATCTCGTCTTGTATGTCTTTTTCAGTTTATTGTCTTGTCTAAGCTTGTCTTATATTTTCTTGTTGTGTCTTATCTCATTATCTTGTCTTGTATAGATTTTTTTACTTGTCTTGTTTTAGCACGCGTAGCTTGGCGTTCTAGTCATTCGGGAAGGCAAAAAAAGCGAGTGGCGAAAATGTTGGCCGTGGAGGGAGTGGGGAGAGGGAAAGGAAGGACTAGAACGCCACTGGCTTTGATTTGCCTTGTCTTCTCTTGTCTGGTCTGATCTGGTCAGGTCTGGTCTGGTCTTGTCGACTTGTCTTGTTTTGTCTTGTCTGGTCTGGCCTTGTCTTACCTAGCCTTGTTTTGTTTTGTCTTGTCTTGTCTTTTCTCTTCTTTTCTTGTCTTGTCCGGCTTGTTTTGTCTTATCTTGTCTTATCACTGTCTTATCTTGTCTTGTCTTATTGCTCAGGTTATGTCTTTTTCTTTTTTTGTCTTTTCTGATCTGATCTGAGCCTTTCCTTTCCTTGCCTTTCCTTGCCTTGCCTTGCCTTGCCTTGCTTTGCCTTGCCTTGCTTCGCCTTGCCTTGCCTTGCCTTGCCTTACCTTGCCTTGTCTTGCCTTGCCTTGCCTTGCCTTACCTTTTCTTTTCTTGTCTTTTTGTCTTGTCTTGTCTTGTTATTTTCTTCTCTTTTCTTTTCTGTTATTTCTTGTTTTGTCTTTTCTGATTTGATCTGTTCTGGTCTTCACTCAGGTCAACACTCAACTTTTGTTCTTTTGGTATTCTTTTTTTTTTCACTTTCTTCAGTTCCATTTTTTTTCTTTCTCTGATTTTCTTATCAAAACTCGGATATTTCAATAATGTATAAAAATGCACGAATTTATATGCATGTATAAGATTTTGGCGCCAAAGGCAAACATTGCCAAGAGTCAAAGTCTGACACTTCAGGGACATCATTGAAAAGTTCTGGCAGGAACGCTTTTTGAATTCATAGTTGGGATGTTTTTGGTAATCTGTCACCTGTGGTCACTTTGTTTAAAGATAGATCTGAAAGTAAAAGAAAATATGCATTTTGGTCCCAGCTGACGATTCGAGTAGAACATTTTAAAAAATAAAACTCCGACCAAGAAAGAATCTGTTTCATCTGATTCTCCGGGCCGAACTTCTCTCGCGGCATCTGATGACTGATAGTGATTCGATGTTTATATAAATACTCAGCTGTGGGCAAAAGCAAGAAGTACATATATCCTGTTTTGCTAGCTGAAAAGAACAATTTTGGTAATATTTTTTATTTCGCTAAAAATAAACGGAGTATAAAATATCTCTGTTTTTGCCGTTTCGGTGTTTTGTAACGCCCCAAGCGACGCCGTCTTGAAATGTCATTCCAATTTTTTTATGCTCCAGACCTTCTCCAAGCTATTCTAGGACGTTGGTACTCAGACTCCCCGTTCCCCGTTTTTCTGTTCCCCGTTCCCCGTTCCCTGTTTTAGTAACACCCTTTTCTCGTCTTGTCTTCAGTGTCTTGTCTTGTCTGGTCTGGTCTTGCCTTGTCTTGTCCTTTCTCGTCTAGACTTCAGTGTCTTGTCTTGTCTAGTCTGGTTTTGCCTTGTCTTGTTCTTGTATGTCTTTTTTTATTTTCTTGTCTTTTCTTTTTCAGTTTTTATCTTGTCTTGTCTTGTCTTGTCTTGTCTTTTCTGGTCTGGTCTGGTCTGATATGTTCTGGTCTTGTCTGGTCTGGTCTGGTCTGGTCTGGTCCGGGGTTAGCTTGTCTTGTCTTGTCTTGTCTCAGTGATCGTCTTGTATATCTTTTTATCTTGTCTTGTCTTTACTGGTCTGGGCTGGTCTGATATGTTCTGGTCTTGTCTTGTCTTGTCTTGCCTTGTCTGGTCTGGTCTGGTCTGGTCTTAGCTTATCTTGTCTTGTCTTGTCTCAGTAATCGTCTTGTACATCTTTTTCTCTTATCTTGTTTTTTCTTGTATTGTCTTATCTTATCTTGCTTTATCTTGCCTTAGTGTCTTGTACATCTTTTTCTCTTGTCTTGTTTTTTCTTGTATTGTCTTATCTTATCTTGCCTTATCTTGCCTTAGTGTCAGTCTGGGCTGGTCTGATATGTTCTGGTCTTGTCTTGTCTTGTCTTGTCTTGCCTTGTCTGGTCTGGTCTGGTCTTAGCTTGTCTTGTCTTGTCTTGTCTTGTCTCAGTAATCGTCTTGTACATCTTTTTCTCTTGTCTTGTTTTTTCTTGTATTGTCTTATCTTATCTTGCCTTAGTGTCTTGTTTGGTTTTGTCTTAAATTTTCTCTTCTTTTCTTCGGTGTCTTGTCTTGTCTGGTCTCGTCTTCTCTTCTAGTCTTCCCTTGTCTTATTGTCTTGTCTGGTCTGGTCTTGTTTTGTCTTGTCTTAACTGTCTTGTTTTTTCTTGTCTTGTCTTTCTTTTCTTTTTATTGTCTTGTCTTTTTTGTCTTTTCTTTTCTTTCCCTTTTTTCAAAAACAAACTTATACAGTCCAATATATTTTTTTTATTTTTCGTTTTGTTTCTAAGCAAATACTGCAAACAAAAAACATATGAACCTAATTAGCCTTAGCTGAAACACGCGTCTTCCTTTCACGTTACAAGCATCCTTTAACGTTAACCACTGAATGTGGTTTTTTCCTCTCTATTCTTAGATTGTACTCACGTCACAAGCTGGGGCAATACAACATTTCTTAGATTGCTGAGTAGAAAAACACACAATTGAGCAACGTTTTAGAGCATGGCAGCATTTCTCAACATTTAATTGTATGGCCCTCTCAAGGACACAAACATGGCGGCAACGAAAAGGCGATGACCAAATGTACAGTTTCTGCTCCATAAAGTCCATTTGATTTGGTTTTCAGTGCTGCAACCCATACCAAAAGTACTTTCGAGTATTTCCTCCAGCGTTAAATATACTAATCTGCATAAATTTGTTGATTTTCGTGACCAACGGGACTCGCATATCTAGAAAACTCTCAAACTAAACGTTGCTTCAGTTTAATCCCAAACTTTCCCAGAAAATCTGTACAACATAGATTTATAGAGCTTTGTAGCATCAATATTTAAGGTTTAAGATCTCTTGTGACGTCATCTGAAAATCAATATTTAACTTTGTACAGTATAGTTTTCTATTCAGGATTTCTAAATTATATAACAGCTTTGATTGTATTTTGAGACAAAAATATTTTTCAGCACGTTATATAAATAATGGTCTTTCGGAATAATTTCGTGACCTATTAAAGTCCGATTCACACTGTGTGCAATATAATGTATCAGCCTTTTGTCTATGATTAGCTAACCAGAAAGAATTAATTTTCCTCAAGGGAAACAAATGAGTTTACGAATTTTGTGACGTGAACCGTATGAATTCATACAAAAAGGTTGGACAAGGGTTAGGTCTTGCCCATTTCACCCCAATCCGAATGCTGTTTTGCAGCCAATAAAATAACGACTCAAAAGAAGTCTACATTAATTATTATCGGGGAGTGGGGGTTAAACTTCCGATGAGGCCTGTGCAGAGACTTTTGACTTGAAACGTTTAGTTCTCAAACCTGCATGTACAGCAAGCTATTGTAATCTTCCGCTTATCTGACATTTTCAGTTGAGGATGTATGTAACTGGAGGGATTCACTTCATCATCCTCTTTCACTCTTTCGAACGAAAAGCTATTGAATCATGCGGTCTGAATAAAAATCACACTTTGAACTCTCCACCTCCCCTGACACCTTTCATTTTTTGGCAGTTATTCCCTTACTGGGAACAGTTCCAGAACACAAGCTTTTACAATGTTCAGTGTTGTCAAAATAAAGCGGCCGCTCATTAGCGTGCGGTCAAAGCACGTCAATACTGTGTGTCTATTTGGGTATCTCTTCACACGTCCCTGTTCCAAGCATACAATCAAGACTAAGGACTTTGTCCAACTCGAAACCAAATGTACTCTAGCATCGCCATTTATAGAAGTAACTGTGAACAAAGAGCAGAAACAAATTTGAGTGATATTGGATGAAACGTGCTGCTAAATACAGGAAACCCTGTGAATAATGGGTAAATCTGGCTCGGTACGAGTGAACAAAGGAATACGATTATAGTCTATAGACTATATTCAAAACCTTGAACAGAACAACTGAATTCACTTACTACCAAGACATCAAAACGGTTTTACTGAAAACAATTTCAACTTTACTTAACCTCTTCAACGTCTACAGTATCAAAGCGTTTGAGCTTGAAGCTCTGAGAAAGCGGCAAGTTTTCAAAAATTAATAACTGTACAATTTGCAAAACTCAACAGGCTGAACGCTAGAAGGCTGCTTCATGGAGAAAACATTTTTTACAGTTGTCGTCACATTTTCGGTTTGCTGCTGTTTTCTCGCTGGTTGTTCTACACAGGAAGATTTTTTGATTTCCCGAACGATCAACGAGGCTAACAACGAGAGATGGTACAGCTCACGAGACAAGTTTCTCATCCCGGATTCAATGTGCAAGAACTCGTCAATCTCCAATCCATGCTCGTTGTACCAGTCACCGACACTTGGGCGGACTTGTTACTGTATCTGTCCCGAGATAAGACCTTCCTTTCGGTTTTATTCTGGTAAATGGGGATGTGTCGGAGATGATGTTCTGGAGAAAGCAGAAGGTGAGCCTCAAGGGATTGAACTCACATTTATTCAAGTACTACGACACATAACTCTTTTAATATCTAGAGATGCACACACATGATTTTTTTCCTTTTTATAACAAATAGTGGATAATGTATTTTAAAACACGTCTTCTTCATTCGTTTGAAAAACCCATTAATCTTGAAATAGTCCTTAACTTGATGTCGCTTCTATCGCCTCGAAAATTGAATTTATGAAATCATACAGATGAATTTAAAAATGCTAATCTTAAGTTCTGGCACATCAGATATCTTGCGTGATGAGTTTTATGGCTGTTCTTATAAAAAGGTGGCCAATACTCGGATTTAAACAAAGAAACAAGCTTAAAAGTTAAGTTGTTTGAATATTTACAATTGAAAACTGAATACTTTTACAGTCGAACCGGACCATTAAAATAAAATTAGCCCTTATATGTATCATTCTAGCCTCCTCTTAGACTGCAATTAAGCGTGAATACAGAGGTTAGAATATAGTTTACTAACTAAAGCAGTCAAGCACGAGAACGCATGTTTTATTATCACACGATATTTTTTTGTATTTAAAACAGAGACGTAACAAAGTTCTAAGTTGTGCTTTAATAGCACAGAAAAGTGTTACTTGACACTTGTTTTAATTTTACTGTACAGCCGCAGGAATGATAGCAGGCTAAGGGTTCTAATCTTCCAAACAGCTAAACCTCAAAACAGAATCCATATAACAATATTGTATACTCGTGCCGGCGAAAGATAACGACACAAGATAACTCCCGCTATAAGCAAGTATACGATATCTTTTGCGTTCTAGCTTTTACTGCCTTTCGTTTGTATTTCCTAGCTGCTTAGCTTTTTCTTGTTTTGTCAAACTAATACACTCTTCCGATATCAGCAAGAAAAACGAAAATCAAGGATCATGCATGCAGATTACAAGTTTGAAGGAGACTGGTCACGGCTTTCATCTCGCCTCAGGCATTGGGCGGTGAATCTCTGATCCGATGAATCCTATATTGGCATCAAAAGATACGTCCAGAGAAAAGATTATACAAGTTTCTGCCGGTTCAAATTTCTCTTTTGTGAACCGATGGGCGATTAACAAATGCAAACCTCGCCCCGGAAAATGAGTCCAGCTAGTTCCGTTACCAATTGCCGAAAGCACAACATTGTAAAATTACAAGAAAAGTTACGATATCAGCTTGCTTTGTCGGGGATGGGTGGTTGGGGGAATGGGTCAGGCTTCCTGTTTGTTCGACGTCATGCACTGTAAAATAGAGACGAAACTAAATGCCTTTACTGTACATAGCACAAAAAAGCGTTGCTGGTTTTTGGCTTACTGTTCAGTTGTACAAATGATAACGGGCCACGAGTTCTAACTTTCCATGCGTAAACTTCAAAAAACCATCACATTCATGCCGTGTTTCCGCAAAAGATGAAACAACAAGAATTGAACTCCGGCTATCTACAAAATATACAGTATCTCTGGACTTTACTTTCTTTCACTACATTTCGCTTACAATTCAAACATGTTTTTATTTCTCTAGATCTCGTTTGTAAAAACCAACACTTACTCGTTCTTATTAGAAAATGAAAGCTAAGGATAGGCCGGTCACACCTTTGGAAGTCGGACACTTCGGATAAAGGATTAACTGACTAGCGCCTTTCATCGAATATCTTTCCCAAGGCTTTTCATTTTGGTTAACACAACTTCCTTAGATAAACGTATATACCAGAAGAAGAGACCGGCTAGTCTATACAATCCCTTAACTCTTACAAAACTGCGAAAGGATAACAACTGATCTAAAATGCATGACAAGTTACAGATTGCATACCTTGGACACTGTTCTGGTGGAGCTGCGTTTCAGTCGACGCAAAACACTCTTTACAGCTTTCCAAAGGCTTCCAAAGCAAAAGGCCGGTATTTAAAGAAGTCAACCAAACAATTCCTTTATTGAAAAAAAAAATTATGCACAGTTACTTCTAGAAATTACAAGTGACATTGAATGTATCACTTTTTGATGTCGGGTCAGCGTCTTTCTCGAAGCCAACAAGGATTCATCTCATTTTAACTATTATTAAATAACAGTTTCATTGAACGCCTCATGATTCTCATGAGTCTGCCCAATTTCATTAGGCATCCACAAAAAGCCCGGGTTGGATAAGGCTAATAACTGATAAGTTGAACATTTCTATTATACACGTAAACAGTGTTTTCATTCTTAAAGTTCTGAAAGCTATAGGATTATTTTTGAAAAAATGTAATAAATGAATATCGGATTTGCGAGGACAAATCATGCCGTAAACAAATTTATCGTCTTCATTACAGCTGTTATAATTTCACATAACCTTTTATTCTTTGAATGTTTTAAAATGTACTTGCCTGAATAAACAGATGAAACATACTTGAATAACTTTGAACTTAAATCTTTCGTAATTCCTACAGACTGTGGTTTTGACTGGCAAGGTAGACGGCCCCAGGATCCGATAGCATATTTTCCACCACAGCCGAATAGAATAATCGCAGAACTCGGGGTGACCAGACAGAGGTCCACATGCCTAGTGAACGAAGCGGCCTCTTCTTATCTGACGTGTGATGGCAGCTGGCGACCTGTCGGAAAAGAGGGAGCGAAATCCAAGTTCCAGTTGATATTCATATCACTAAATCAAAATGTGGAGAAATTCGAACTACATGTAAGTTTGGAATGGGCAGCCTGTACATCATAACGTAAACGGACAAAGGTGGGAGGAAAATTTTAAGCCCCCTCCGCCAGGACTCTCCAAAACTGAACAGTACATACAGAAGTCGACCAATTAGTGTGTAAGCAGTACATCAAACACGTTTTAATTATGAACTGTGCAGTACATCAAACAAGTTTTAGTTGTGAACTGTTACTACGGCAACAGTCATTGCACAACATGTCCGCCATTTAGTCGCCATCTTGTATTTTTTAACAATTTTATTGTTTCAGAATATTACAACAAATTTTCATGAAATTAAAATAATAAGCCAAATCATAGCACTGTGTTTAAATCTCGCTATACAAGAAACTGTTGCAGTAAAGCAGATCTCTCGAATCCTATCCTTTTTCAGTATTGTCAGTAGTTGATAGTCCAGCCGACGATTTCTTGTGAGAAAAACACAGCCTCCCTCACTTTACAGTAATCAAAAGAAAAACGATTTACCCAAAGTGTTAAGAAAAGAAAAAAGTTCTTTGTAGTGGATGAGAAGTTTCCCCAGTTACAACATCCCTGACCAGCATAAAGTTCTACAGAAAACCTATTGAAAACAGATTTGAAAGCCTTTGAATGCGTTTTCTTTTATATTATTTTTTTGAATATATTGCCTTTTTAATGTATTACTTGTTTTTTAATATTCCGCAATTTCTGATTGTTTTACCTATTGTAGATCACCGCAAGCAACGGAGCTGCCGACATCCGGGGCAGAATTGTCAGATTGGTCCTCACATGTAAACCGCTGACTGGTCGGTCCTGCGCGCTGCTCAAGGTCACCGGAAACGTGAACTGTAGGTTATGTTGTATATTAGCACTGTAGTATTTTGTGTGTTTTTTTCTAATTACTGATACTTTTCCTGTTATTTATTATATATTTATTAAACTCTTTTGGCCTCCCGGAAAAATCAACTCAGTGAAAGGAGTTTCTAAAATTACTCCACATCAACTTATTGCTGTTATGATTGCCAATGTCCGTGAACAACTTCGCAGTACCTGTGCGTGGTTATCACTAGAAAGTCTTTTACTACAATGTCCTGAAGGCACTGACCAAAAGTTACGCTAATACTAACCTTCACCCTAGGTTAACAAAGTTACAAAAGTAAGATAAGACAAGACAGATTAAAGGAAAGTACACAGAAACATCCCACGTATACCTACATTCCGGGGCCTACACGAAGTAGCTTACAACGCCTCACACGTGCAACATGCAACGGACACTGAAAGGATATGTTTTACTGATTTTATACTTTATTAATTTCCTGATTGAGTGCAGAGGACATGGTTACGTAAAACAAAAGTGAATAGTCCTCTACGTGGTTTTATACCTGAATATGGAAAGTTCACTCCAAGCAAGTTATTAGTATTTTTATAAACAAAAGCAAAAAAGAAAACTGCATGCATGACTGAGAATTAACAAGAACACACATGAAAAGAGTTGCACTACGACACTCAGGACAAATAAGTTTGTCCTGATCAAAAAAGTTGTTCTGTCAGTAAAAGAAAATGAGAGACTTGGGTTTTTCCTTAAAAGAACCAACTGATGTACCCATTTTTGTCTAAACTGGCCACTGATCCACTGTTCGCTGGAAGTTACAGTTCTTGAAGGTTGACGGTTGCGGTTTACAGCTCCAGTTGGAAAACTGTTGACTAAAGACTGTGAATAACAGCATTATTTAGGGCAAAGTCACGGCCATGAAAATGCCTTAGATATAGATGTAATTTGGCTAGTTTCATAGACCATAAAAATGTCTTATCAAGAAAATTAAAATTTCATCAAAACACCATGAGCTCAACATTTTCAACCTTGTAGTATTCATGGCACTTTCGTGGGTAAAATGAAGACCATGAAAAAATTATGGTATAAGTTTTATGGCATCTAAATTTTTATTGGCCAATAATTTCCCAAAAAAAATTAATTAAGAAAATCAAAACAGAGAAACGAGGCACATTCATGGGTCATTAACAGTAATCAAGATTTAATAGCATTTTAATGAAAAAGCAAGATCATGATCATTAACCTTAGTTTTCAATGATGCCCAGGTCCTGTTGACCCAATCAATGCCACACCTTTGCCAACCACGACGCAACATTCTGCCACGCAGAGACAAGAATCCCCACCTCCAAAAGTGATTGGCGCAACACAGTCAACTACAGAGGCAAGTTCACACAACCTTTGTTTTGCTTTAATTCTTTCAGCCCCTGCCAGTTTGTTAGTATAAAAGTTCTCCTTACTGAACCCATACAAAATAAGTTGTTTGTTAATGAAAACAAAATAAAGGATCCTACGTAGCCAAGAAACAAAATTCCCCCAACTTGTGGTTTACAATAAGACAACTTCGGAGAAACTAGCACAACATCATTTGATAAGTTTGGTGCTGAGAGAATGAACGTAAAACTTAAACCAACCATTATTTACTCTAAGCCTTGTTATATTTTTTCTAGTTTCCTTACCAGTTGCTTTAGATTATAGTACAACAATAACCGTGAACAGATTTTACTCTTTATTTACGCTGGGCTAGATTGACTTCGTGCATGGTGATTTAACTCAAAATGACAAAATCACAGTGCTTTAGAAATTTTAATGTGCATTTATAATTAATTACGTATTTCTTTAAAGTAAGAAAGCTTTGAAGTTGGTTCGATATGGTATGACTAAGCTTGGTAATTGACATTAAGGCGGGTCCACCTAAGATAATATATCAGAAAATAAATGCTGTTTTCAAATTATTGTCCAGAGGAAGGGGGTATCTACATGTAACTAACTAATTTTACTCCTTCTATGACCATTTACGAGTGCTGGAGCTCATCATAAAGGCTGAGAAGATATAATTCTTGCCAATTTAGAAGAAATGTTTATTGGCACTGTCAATTTTTTAAAAGTTACTTTCGCTGCAAAGACGGAAGCTATAAAAATTTCCCACTGGTTATTACCCATCCCAACATATGAACATCCGCCTTAAGCCGTTTCACTGAATGATTTGTCCTTTTTTGGATACCACTTAAAAAGCAAAGAAATGAGACCCGTTAGTCGCTTACCATGGTCACAACTAACAAAACCATTGTTTTACCTCCACCAGTGGTAACTAATCTTGATATATTATTTCTTTTTTTTGAGTTGAGAGCGTTTGAAAAATAGTGGTTCACGTAGACACATGCCCGGCATAAACAGTCTTCTCAGACCACAAACTAAGAAGCCGTTTAACATGCATGTTTTCCATCAGGAGACATTCACAGGTGCTAGGGATGAAAACCAGGACAACCAGACGCCTGATGCATCCAGCAAGAACATCTATTTTATCACAGCTGCGGTGATCGCCGCCATTGTTGTTCTTCTGATCATTTTGCTTGTCGCTGTGTTTCTGCTTCGCCGACAGAGAAAAGAGTAAGAGGCATTCAAATATATGCAACATGACTACAATAAATAGTGTTTAAGACCCTGAAAACAGGCTTTGGAAGTCGCTGATATTCACGTCGCCTTCGGTGACTAACTGTTAAATAGTTTAGAAGACTTGTTTCATAATTCCACAGTCTTCTGTTTGCGTAGCAGTTCTACCTTTACATTACCAACACCATTTTAAAGCTTTGAATAGTATTTCCTTAGTTCTTTTCTTTATAGCTTTATTATTTTTCAAGGATTAATTTATCGAAACAACAATTGAGTTTAGTAACAAAATCATCCTTCTCATTGATCTTATGTTTTGTTACAGAGAGAAGTCATCGCCCTTACCATCTGTCAACAAAAGTAAGAACCCACTAGAATCTGATACATTAAGAAGTCAACATAATAGTCTGTGAGCATTTAAAAACTTATCGATAAACATTGGAAACTGTCTTCATATGAACTGACAGTCTAAACTAACATTCTTCTGCTCGATATGTTTAATGGCATTACTAAAAGCTGTTTTCATTTCATTTTATTCACACCAATTATTTTCAATCTCGTTTGAACACACCAATTGCTTCCAATCTTGTTTGCACGCACTATTTTCTTTCAATCTTGTTTGCACATACCAGTTGTTTCTAACCTCAGCTATTTACACATACCGTCTGTTTTCAATCTTGTTTGTACTAACCAACTATTTCCAATCTTGTTAGCGCACACCAATTGTCGCCAATCTTGTTTGCACACACCAATTGTTTTCTATCTTGTTTGCACACACCAGTTGTTTTCAATCTTGTTCACACACACCAAGGGGTTTGTCTCTGTTTACTGGCACATGTGCTCACTTTTGTTCACAGACGGCTATAGTTTTTATTCCTGTTAACTCGCACCGATTGTTTCATTATTGCTTTGTCACACCGAGTGTTTTTCTTATTTGTGTTTTCAGTAACAGATTCTGAAAGAAAGGCACCTATTGAGAAAAAGGTAGGACAAACACGGAGCTTTTCGCGGGTAACCTTACTGGACAACCCCTAACACTTAGTGAGTTAGTCGTGCAACACGTCTTGACACCTCCGTGTACCAGGAGAGCTTCTTTCTACATGTACAAGTTCATTACTGTCTAGGCCTGTATCCAATCACTTCTGACTGTTACTCTTAATACATGTTTTAAGTTTCTCTAGTTGCGAGTTTTCGATTTCAGATCATTAAGCTTATTATCATCATTGAAATGGGTTGGTATAATAAAATATAAAAATTCGGTGTTAGCACCTAGCGCACTCAATGAAAGAAAGTTTAGTTAGGAGTTTATAAACGTAAAACTTGAAAGTGTCAATAATTGGTTCATTTAGTTTACTATTAACTAACCATTGTAATCCCCCCCGGCTCTAGAATACAACAGAGAGAGTACAACCCAACCCGATATATGAAAGAAACTCGGTGCTGAAGAGAGCAGCAAACGGTAAGTAATCACTTAGAGATATCTGTTTGTTTTAAAAAACAAGAATTAAACGCAAAACGTGTTTTTTCACCATTTTTTATTACTGACTGATGCTTTGCGAGTGCCGAGGCTTAAATTAAGCGGCATTTTTGAAAGTTGTGTGGCTTTTAATTCTAAAACTATAATTTAAGATATTGCAATGAGACATGAACGCATAAAGCATTATTGCGGCGATAAATTTGATGGATAATTGAGATCATGAATTGTAAAATTTGTTTATCAACAACAGAAATGGTATATGTACTTTGGGACCCACGACCAGTTTTCTTTGATTTAGCTCCAAAAACGTTTGTTGACGTAATACCATTTTGTAAAACCTTGAAATTCACTCACATACTAATACGTAATTTCGTGCTATTTTTACTTCGTCAGTCGCTGCTTCGCAGTCAAAGGATCCTTTATCTGAGAATACTCCTGGAAGCACAGACACAGACGGCAAGCCAAGTGTAAAACCTTCTACAAATGCAGGAAAAGGGAAAAGTAAGCGGAAGAGAAAGTCAAGGAATGTCAATGGCGCCGTCTCCAGCAACAGTAAGCTTGTCATGATCATCTCACTTTACTACTGAACCGTTTATCTAGGTTAACAATGACAATCTTAACAACGACGAAACTGTCGATTGTCATCTGATTTTTGTGTTTAAACAAGTTGAAACAAGTTGAATGTCAATGCCCGTTGACAATTTTAAGAAAAAAAGAAAAAAAAAGAAAACACCACCCGTCGAGCACTACCGATTTTTTTATGTGTATGTGTCTTGGGTGGGGCACACACAAAGATTGGTTTTACGATAACCTTAAAGGGTTACATGGTTCTTGAGGAAGAAAAGTTGTGCTGCAAAGAAATGTAGTTTAACTACACCCTGAGCTAAGTTATAGGCTAGCTAGGTTTCTAGGTTAGCCAGTTCAAAACTGGCTCCACTGACGTGAAACTACTCTTTTTGAGGATAAACTTCTTTTAACCCAATGAGTAAAACTAAAGATGACATACTGAAAAAATTCTTAAAACATCTTCTTCCAAAAGCCACCAATTCCATTCCTGCTCGGCCGAAGTTGCCATGCTTTAAAACTTTGCAATTGAGCTCAACTTGTTGTTTCTTTCCTTCATATCCAGCAAACTACTTTCGAAAACTTACGAAGAAGCTGAGTTCGGCTCCATTAATAGAGCAGTCCGCCGACCAGCAGCAGACTGTCGCAACCAAAGACCAAGATGCCGTCGAGTTGAACGACTCCGATGACTACGAGTTTGATGGCTACGCCGAGGACGAGTGGGAGAGTTTCTCGGAATCCGAAGAAGAGCCCAAGAATTTCACTCCCCAAGAACGATTCAGCCGCATCTACGCTACGCCAGAGGGGAAGGAAAATAATGGAAGCAACGTTCGTGCCATGAGTTCGCCACATAATGCTGTTTACCAAAAAGGCAGTGGGAGGGACCATATATACGACAGGGCGGAGGGGGTTGAAGGGCAGAAGCTAAGACCGAACAGCGGCAAAAATGTTTCCGCTTGGAGTTTGGATAGTTTGGTTAAGAGTGAAGGTGGTGACAAAAAAGAAGACTACGAGTATGATGCACCTGAGAATATTATTATAGATAAATAAAAACAAGAATAATAATAATACCGCTACTACTACTAACCATTAAGTAATAGTTATAACAACAGTAGCAAGAACAAGAACATTGTTGTAGAGACAACTTTGATCAAAGAAAGACTTTCGTATTTTTTAAGTTCTTGGACTCAGTGTAATAGTTTTAATACTACTAATAGTATTGTAAAAAAAGCAAACAACAAAATCGACGCTCGTTGAAGAAGATGTAAAAGCCTCCACTGGTTTTTCATTTTTGTCGCTGCTTAAAACTACAAACTGTTCACCTTTGGGTTGGTTGTATTTATTTTTAAGTCCAATAAGTTTTCACTTGTTAAATATACTTGTATGTATCCTGGGTGTTTATTTGCATTTGGTAATAAAGTATGTTTTTATACAATTAGATTATGAACCTTGACATTAAAGCCGTCGATTAGGGAAGACTTCACAAAATTTCAGTCTTAAACACTGAGCTTAAGAAATACAACATACTGAACAAGATAACAAGGTTCTGCTTCCCAACCTGGAATACCTGCCATAAGATATTAGCGGGGGTCAAATGAATATTTAACGTTTAAACCTTTTGCAGAGCACGTGCAACTACATCAGTTTACAAAATTTAAACTCTTTAGGAATGCGGCAATGTTCAAACGTCAGCTAACGCTTGAAAGGTGCAGTTATCAGTCGAATCCGCTTTTAGCCAATTCCCAGATTTTTTCCGGCAATGAACTAAACTCTCAATGCTTAAGTGGTTATTAGTCGCCCTCCCCCGCTCTCTCTCTCTCTCTCTCTCTCTCTCTCTCTTCCACAAACAAACTTATTACAAAACAGTTTGGAATATGATGATACCAGTTGCCATGAAATTAGTACAGTACACAACCTATATTCAATTTTCTTAGAAACAATTGGTAAATTATTAAAAAGACTAGCTTTGCTATGGGAACAGATGTCCTAAGCTATGAACGTCATTTTGGCAGCCATTTTGGATTTCATAAATTCTTAGATTTTTAGTTGCTTTTCCAATACTTTTACAAAAACATAGTAGAATATTGTTTAAGACACGCTAAAACTACAAACATACATGTATAACATACCAATAATAAAATAAAAACACGGAAATTAGGAGCAATTTTCTTGACAATACTGAAAATCTGAAAGTAATCTTATCTTTTTACAGCAATTTGTTTTTAGCTATTAGTATTAACCAAACAGGTGGATAGCACTTTTCGCGCGCTCTAATTGGTTCATCAGACATTCACCTCCAGACGAAGTTTTTAAAATGGCGACTCGTTTTGCTACTGTTACGAAGAGGAAACTCGTCAAATGAACCAAGAAGCTACTCCTGCAAACACAAAATCCACCTGCTTGGTTAATACTAAATCAACACCTCAGTGTCGGTGCCTAGAGAAAAATATTCACCTCAACTTCGGAGGATAGTTGTTAATTAGTAAAGTTGCACTGGTGATTATTGAAAATAGTGCGCGCTGATTGGTCGAGGTGGTTACAGCAATGACGCGCGCACAAAGTATACTTGGAGACTGGGCCTAGACTGCTGGGGACGTTTTAAGCGGCGGTCATTTTGGTTTCTTGTGCGTGAACAAAATCATGAATGTTTGGGAGGGAATCAGGCGACTTCTTTCAGTTCTTCCAACATCATTTGTTTGTTGTCACTACAGTAGTACGCAACATATCGGGTTTTTTCCTCCTTTTCTCTGATTAACGGGTTCACTGATTCTTTCGTTAACATCCGTTGAACTTGAATAAACCCATGATAGTTATTTGCTCTGTTTTGTTTTTTTCCTCCAACCTGAGCTCTATGCTTCACTCGCTTCTTTAGCAGCTTAACTCAAGTCGGCGAATCTTGCCAATGTTTGAGAATTGGTTGAACCGCTGCTATTGCTTGAAGATGTGTGGTGAAAGCTGTATCGATTGCAAGCAAACAGCCTACTTCCTCCAAAATTGCGTCTTTCAATAGAACATTCTTGATTTTTGTTTCTAAATGCACAAAAAAAAGGCTGCCGCTCAAATAGTTGGGAGCGTAAGCGACCCCAGTAGTCTTATAGAAATGCTACGCCCAGTCCTTTTTGCTGAAAAATCATGGCTGAACTGTATGAAATTGTAACTGAACTGTGAGAAACTCATAACTAAACTGTGTCAAAGTCATAAACAGATTATGAGAAAATCATAACTGAACTGTGTTCAGTAAAGTTATAACTGAACTGTGAAAATCCAAAACTGATCTATAAAAAGTTGTAACTTGAACTGTCATGTATAAATGACATAATTGAACTACAAAAATGTAATTGGAGTTGAGCGCTCTGAGCCATCGTACATATCGCTTCATAAAATTGCAAATTAAACTTAAGGTTTGCCTCCTCGAGCGTTCAGTTTTAGCCTTAAGCAAGCTGTATTTTGTAGTAATAGCTAATTGCTGTATCTTCCTTTTTCAACATTGTTACAAACTACTTTGAAAATTGACGTCCATTTTCAATCATTGTTATCTGTGTTTAGATTTTTCATTTTCAAAGTTGTAGGTAAGCGTACAATGACATTAAAAACAATTAAAAAACTGAGCCACCTTTCTTTAGCTTTTGAGTGAAAGTACCTCAATACAAGCCGAACTTGACGAAAAAGGACAATATTCACGAAGAAGCAAAATCAGCATAGACGGAGTACAACAGACCTACCCCAAAGAAAGCACTTATGATTACCGCCTTGAGCCGCAATCGTCAGCTGACAATGTTGCCCTACCGACGTATATAAACCGTTTTACAGAAGTGGCTCATTAAATTTTTGAAAGCCCAGAAGCGGCGTAAATTAGTTTGTTAGGCATCTCACTTTTTAAAAAGTCAGTTTCTGTTGATTTCAAAAACACTTTTTTATTATTTCTTGAACATATAATTGAAATAACTAAAGCAACGGCCGGAATTATGGATACATTATAATGCAATGACTGTTGCTATAGCTACAGTCAGCTGTATAGCTGTTGTTGTCGTGTAAGTGGTTAGCTACTCAAGTTTGTACGCCAATTTTCACTCACCTTATGATTTAGTAGTTGTCCATTCAATGGTTAATATTTTAATTGGGTTTAAAGTCTATAAAATATCGTCTTCTTGAAGCCTTTTTAGGTAGTTGTTGTTGTAATCTATAAATGTCTTTGTTGCATCCTGTTTTTGCTGAACATTCAAACTACGACACGCGAGATTTTAACAAAAAAGTACTAACCCAGTCAAATCAACAAAATCAAAATATGCGGTGGTCAACGTCCAAAACACAACAACAAAAAGTTGTACACTCGTCTCTGAAGACTTGTTTTGTCAAAAAAAATTGTTGGATTTGAAAAGTTGGAAAAAAATTTGCACTGCTGAATTTTCCCGTTATAGTGCACAAGTTTTCGTTTATCTCTAGTCAAGCTGCAGTAAATATTTTCTTTGTTCATCCCCCGATGTAATGTCCGTAACTGAAACCCGTACACGAATATCATAAACGACCAATTCGCAGTGTTTTCTTAGAAAGAAACTCCGTATTTGTATCATAAAGTGTTATTTGATTTTTCTCTTGATATTACATCCTGTTTGACTCGTTCTAAATACGTAATAGCGTCGTCACTGTCTTTTAATTGCGGTCGAATATCCTAAGTGAAGCTTTTAAATATAGCACATGTGTTCATTGAAACGGAACCGACTGTTGCGTATTTCTTTTGCCTTTATCCTTTTAAAACGTTAGAGGATTTTATTCAAAAATACATAGAGAGAAGTAATGACTATAGCTGACTACGCAGAATTTTATTTCATTTTTAAAATTGATTATAATGTGTCGTTTTTGATAGGAAACATGACGCAATTAATTATGTTTAAACGGACGATGCCATATCCTTCTCGAAGTGTTTTGACTTTAAAGTGCTGGTGACGATATAGCACAAGCATTTTTCACCAAAGCTGTTAAGTTGTTAATGAAAGAAAAATATGATGAATATGGAGCTTAAGGACTGCACGACATGAGTATGACAATGACTAAACTTCTCTAACTTGGATAATCTTGACAGCTTTTGTCGGTTTTGAAGTGAGCTTTTTCAGTTCAAATCTGCAGTCTTTGTTGGTCAGTGAGTCAATTTGTTGATTGACTTTCGGACAAGATTACGTGAGTTCTGGTGGAGTTACTTCTCACGACACAGAGTTGATCATGGTTGATTGAAATCCGTGCAGGAAAGTGTGAAGACCATAGCTTTGAAGTTTGATCTGGCTACCTGACTTACGCGTTTAACAATGAGGTCTAGCGGAACACTTATTACTTTGTATTTCACAGTGTTTATCCAAAGCTCCTTTGAAGAGACATTTAGAATAAATCGAAGTGTAGAACGGAACGAATTTTATTATAAATCAAGGGACAAGTTTAGCACTCCATCCTCAACTTGCAATCGATCCCAATGTTCTCAGTTTGGCGCAGACACCACTGGGAACACGCGTACGTGTTTGTGTGTATGCCCGTTTTCTAAACCTTCATTCATTTATCGAGCTGGAAATTGGAGCTGTGACGTTGATGATCGAATGAAAAAAGAGGAAGGTAAGTTGGTTTGATTTACTTATTTATGTATTGTTAAAAATCGGTTGAGGTTTTGAAACGCTTTGAATGATAAAAAAGGAGTTAATGATTCTGTCTAAAAGTTGACGTGTATGTGCGTATCTATGTAGGTCTGTTAGTATGTATGTTTGCATTTAGGCATATTTGTAGTATGTGTGCATGTAGGTAGGTATGTATGTATGTACGTTTGTATGATGTATGTATATATATATATTATGTAGGTAGACATGTTTGTATGTGTGTAAGAGTGACAACTTTTTTGAAATAATTGTACACTCAATCTGCAGGCAGTACCATTTTGTCCATTGAGTTTGCTGATTCTTTAGTGAAGTAATCCTTTTTGTAAATAAATCTTGGAATAGTTCTTGGAGTAGCAATTTTAATCACACACTGATAAGCAATGACACACATTTCTGAATGCAAGATTTCTCAAACTCAAACAATCCGTCGAGCAATACATGTAACGCAAGCCGTTTAGTATTTAGGTTAACGTTACCGTTCATGTTGGAACGGATCACAACTTCGAAACTGAGATTTTCGCAGAATATAAATATACATGAAATGAGTCAAAAAGATGCTTTTCAATACGTCTAATAGTTTGCGAGATATCACCAACGAAAATTTTTACCGGAAGGAAAACTGTATTAACACGAGATGTACTTTAGGAGTGAATTTCTTGGGACATGTTTTGGAGAATGTAATAGATCATTGCACCCTAAATTTTAATCTCATGCCGTCAAATTTGATAAGTTGACAGAATAATAGCCGAAAACGAAAACCGTCCTGGCGCGTTTGGAAAAACTCCGTTCCAGTTGTTTTTTATGACTCAAACAGTACCGTTTTGTAGGCTACAAATGTTTTCAAACAAAAACTGCCGGGACGGAATTAGAGCACAAATGGTACTAAAACTGATAAACAAATTACAAATGGCGTAAATTGAAGCTTACAGTCGCACTGACATGCATCTAGAATTGAAAGGATTAGTTTGAGTTATGAAGCTCCCATTCGTTTACAAACAAAAAAAATGTTAAAGGAAACTTTGACGATCACCTAGATAATTTCATAAGCTTTTCAATGGTATTTAGGTGTATGGGTAACCAACGTGTATTAATGAATCGAAGTTACACACGAAAAACTGAAAACACCGCTCAAGGTGAACGGTAACCTTATGTCTGGAAGACAAGAAAATAATATGGGTGTTTTCAAATCAAACAGTCCTCAACATAACACAACTGTTACGTTGTCTGAGTATAAGTCTGAAATTAAACGGAACATAGCTGATGTATGAGAGTAGCATCCCCCACCCTCAACTCCCCCCCCCCTCCCCCTCGGGATTGTTTTGGCTTTTGAGGATTCATGAATGCAGCTCAGAGTAGTTTGAAAATTGGGGCATGTCAATGGCTCAATCAGCAACTAACGCATCTCACACTGACAAGCAAAGGCACATGTTAGTTAGTTCTGATAACCAGAGTGCTCGCAGCGGTATGGAGTCTGAAAGACAACAAAATGCAGATAGATTACAAGATATTGAATTGTACAGGAGCTTTGCTTCCTTACACATAAGCTGTTTGTCTCTTAACAAGCTTCCTTGCCTTATTAATAGTTGTAATTTAGAACAATATGTTTTGATTTCTTGTAAATTTTGGCTAAATAAAATTGAACTTAAAGTAGTATGGGTGTTTTAAAACCAAAGATCTTGAGTACTGAAGTATTGAGTGTCAGCCTGTAATGGAGCGAAATATTCAAGCCGGCATACAGCATTTTTTTTGTCCTTTGAAGACTCGTCAACGCATTCAGATTACATATGTATATCAGTTGTTTTTGCTTTAATTTCTATTGTTATGTTATGTTATATAAAGAAAATTTGAAACATTCCCTTTTTTGTGAAAACGCTAGGTTAAATGACTCTGTGGACGTAAGAGTTAGAATTGAAGTCTTTTGGGTATGTTTTAAAAAACCTTCACAAATTGGACTTGTTTATATCAAAATAAACGTTAAAATGAATAAAAATAATGTTAAGGAAAATTATCTTTTACTGTAACATATGTTGTTGGCTCCATGGCACCGATTACTCAAAACCCATTCACTATCAGCAAAAATCAGTTCTAAATCTAGTTGTAGCTGTTCCTAAACTAATAACAAACTGTTCAAATTTATAATCAATAGAGGTAAGCTGATGTTTTTAGTGATGGATTTAGCTTTAGGAACTAGTTGTAGTAGTCAGTTTGAAGTCAAGAATGTATATTACGTATTGCTTCTACTCAATCTAATTATGTGAATGTGAAACAATCTTTAAGTTTAACCCTTAAACTGGCAGGGGGGTTCGTTGAACCCCCTCCCCCTCGGTTTTTTTGGTCTTAAATTTTTGTCCCATGACCAATTGCCAAACTCTTTTGCAAAACTGTTCCTTGAAAATGAACATATCTTTTGACACTAATTAAGACACTCTTTAAGTGACGTCAACATTGATGATGTCATCATACTAATTGACTGAAATTAGAGTTTGTTGTCAAACTTTCGATTTTTGGAATAAAAATGATTAAAAACTCGTATTTTTTCATATTTTTCTACCTAAATTATAATGATGTTTTCTAGCTATTTCCAATAACATTTCTTTATTTTAAGCAAAATTTCAAAAATCGAAAATCCAAGATGGCGGCCATCGGCAGCCGTCTTGGATTTTTGTATTTGTTACCATGGCAACACCGGTTAATTAAGTGATGATTTTTACTATGCAAATTGTTTAGTGTATCATACACTTATTGCATGCCAAATGGCATGTGCATCTTTTTTAACCGTTTCGTAAATCATGCGGGAGGTTCAACGAACACCCCCCTGCCTGTAAAATAGCCTGCCTGTTTAAAGGTTAAACCACAGGCAACCCAAGCTTACAGTTTTTCGCATTGCGGGATATAAGAATTTGTATGGGAACTTCTGGATTGGGTGATTTTTATGACTTTGTACAAAAATCCACTCGATTTCTCAAAACTGAATATTGTTATAAATGATGAAATAAAGTTGAACTACCTCTTGTACGTTTACCGTGTTCTTCTCTGTTCTGTGTATTTTTGGGCCATTTGGAGCCATTTAGAGCGATTTATTGACGGTTAGGTTTCCAAAGGTAAAAGAAAATTAAAGGCGGATTATTCGATTCCAAACCCATC
Organism: Umimayanthus nakama; assembly: GCA_027574985.1. Classification (NCBI taxonomy): domain Eukaryota; kingdom Metazoa; phylum Cnidaria; class Anthozoa; order Zoantharia; family Parazoanthidae; genus Umimayanthus; species Umimayanthus nakama. The sequence continues at coordinate 5,015 of JAOBRG010363238.1, read as the reverse complement.
TTCACTCAAAGAGAAGTAAATTAAGCTCTTTCACGTCAAATCACACCAAAAGATGCAAAACACATCATCCACAACATTTAAAGTTAGTTTTGGAATGATCAATGCAATACGTAGGTTGTTTCTGAGATAAACATCTTTGCAGACAAATGCTGTACAAGTCTTAAATGAATACCTCCTTAATTAGAAGCATAAACTGGAAGTTGTTTTTTCAAATAGAAAGATAAAGAGGTAAAAAACGTAATACTGAAGCTCTTTGACTACAACACAGATTGCAGATTCGGAAAAACTCCGATGTTCTATCTCGGAGAAACTTCAACAAACCACTTGGAAGTCCCCGAACCGAACCAGCAATGTAGTGTGAATGCGACAGCATCTAGATACCGAGAATGCGACGGGACCTGGAAGCCAATCGGCAAGAACAGAGGTTTTCAAATGAAGAAAGTTTCACAAAAAGGCTACGACATAACGGTCAGTTTACAAGCAAATTAGATAGGATTCTTTAAACCAAGTCAAACTTAGAATACAAACGGGGTGTGGATTCAGGCCGAGGTGTCTATTTGGAGTTGATAGGACTCTTTCAAATCTTTGAGTTCGTCCTCTATTGATTCTTCATTCAAAGAACAGAAGATCCCATTGGCTAGAAAGACATTATAAGCAACCGAAATATTAACCCTAAAACTAAGCATCCGTAAACAAGCATACATACCCTTTATTAGCTTGAATGTGAGCTACGAGGTCCATACAGGAAATGAGGTATGAAACGAGATATTTTCTTTGTTTTATGGCCCAAGCGCCATGAAAACAATTAAGGAAAGAAAAAAGGTGAGGAACATTAACCTGCTTTACGGACCGATCAAACGACGCTAATAAGATGTTTAAAAAATGGCTTTGGGAAAGGAACAAAACCATTTGACAATCGATCTTGAATAAAAGAGCTAGAGGTCCAAATGGCTACTTGCGGACCTGAAGTTGACCAATCAAAGAACGCGAAATCATAATCATTAGCCATATAGTTACAATAGCATATTGCTAAAGAGTGTCAGTTGTTTTAACTATTATTGTTCAACAACCAAATAAATGGAGCTGATTTTGTTCCCAGAGTAGAACTTCTACTGCTGAGGTTTTGCAAATTCGGCCTAACTGACTAAAGCTGTTTCATTTCAGTGTGATATAGTCCCTTTAAAATTAACGTTAGCCATAAATTGTTTCAAACCAATCTTTTTTTGATTTGATTCCATTGAAAAACCATAGATTAGAGTTGCCACAGGGACCCCCAACATTGCTGGTAGGATCATCAAGTTGGTCCTGAACTGCAGTCCTAACACGGGAAATTCTTGCTATTTATTCAAGATCATCGGAAGAGTTGAATGTGAGTAGGGTCAGTAGTCAGAAGGAATCTTTAGTCGGAATTTAAGTGGGGTGTTGCTTTTTATTCAATAGTTATACATTCTTTCCCGATATTGCCATTGTATGTTACAAATTAAGGCTGTGAAGCAAAAACCATTCTGGCTAATTCTTGGACAAAAGGTTTGAAAATAGCTACTTTCCCTTCATGTCATACAAGCTTTCATATTAGAACACTTTAAATAGATTTTATATTTCTTTTTTCAATTTTTACGACTAGTAGGCAAGTCCAGAGCAAGTAATTTAGTTATTCTTCTTGCTTTAGTAAGAAATACATATTTACTACTTTCAGTCTATTTTATGTAACTTACAGTAGAAAAGTAACGTGCGTTTATGAACAAACGTTAATCATTATTGTTATTATTAATAGTGTTATTATCATTTTTATTAATATTAAGTTTTGATGAAGTCTACAGGCACAAATACGAAGTAAATCATTAACTCTCCCATGTGGCCCTCAATACCATAACATCGGCACTAACCCATTCCTATGGACAACTGCGTCGGGTATTTTAATAAGGTCCCCGACAGAGGGTCGATAGACTAGACCAATGGCTTAACGTCCCTGTCCACAGACGGTGTGACGAAAGAAGGTAACTTAAAATTCCGCCTTCAACCAGTCTGATGATTGAACACGAGGCCTCCTGGTTGGCAGTCAGAGGTCCTACAAACTGCGCTAACTTTGCACACACAGTACGTTGTACAGTGTAAATCCAGAAAGCAACACTGCAAACGGAGGCATTTTTCAAGAAAGTCATATTAAGTTTGCCTTTTTTCACCTTCAGGGTTGTCTTGCATATTTGTTTTTAACAATTTCTTTACAACAATGTTAGACACACTACAAAGGGGCAAACGTTTGTGTGACTACAATGAAAACATGCGCCTTAGCTTTGTGTTGTCTTTGTAATATCATGTGTATCGTTAGTTTATGGCTGTCTTGCAAGCCAAGACCCTCTACTAATATTTGCCTCAGTGGAACTGCTAAATATCTTTATAAAATACCAAACATTAATTTGGTATTGAACTTCTAGTAACTGGATTGGCTCTCTACTCACGGTATAAACCCTATAACCTGTAGTTTATCCAAATATGGAAACTGACAACTTTATTACGGAAACATTTCCCTCAAAATGACCAAAACTCGTGTTGTTGTTTTTTTCAGTATTTCATAAAAGAACATTCATTTTACACTTGTTGGATATGAGCTTGTCATAACTGACCTGGTGCTCCGCACTTCGTCCGCTATCTAATAGCTCATATCCAACGCGCTTTCGTGTAATAATTGTTGATTAGTCTACTGTTCCTAGGTCCAGTTGACGTAACCAAATCAACGACACCAGCTTCACTACCCACAACTGAGGTAATTTTTTTTTATTTTAGTAGAAGCGCCTTTAGCTAAAAATAAAAACAAAGCGATGCTTGTTGTTTAATGACAATAATTATGTTGTTTAATGTTCTCATACACAAATTTGTTTTGGCCTCCCTTATGTCTGATCATGAATAGTTTTAAGTCTTTTTTCACCTTTTTGTTATATATAAGTTGTGACCTTCGCATATCCCCTCAAGTGCAGTCTGATGCTCTCCAAGTTAAGTAATAAAGTATGACAAATAAAAGTGGAATGAGAAATTTGTCATGTCATCATTAAACAAACTACTCGAACTATACAAAACTGATCTGTTGCTTCAGTGTTCAATTTTTGAACGGTTCAATGAAGTCTAGCTGTTTGTTATTTTTTTCAACAGGGATTACAAGCACCAACGGCGTCAATAAAACCAACATCAAACACATCACGTGATCATGCAGAGATGCAGGACAGAAATGGCAACTTCGGCTCCAGGGGTGGATCCACAGTCAACGTTACTGCCATAGCGTCTGGCGTTGTGGCGACACTAGCTGTCCTTGTTGCAATTTTGTTTGCTACAGTTTTTTATCTTCGTCATCGGCGAAAGAGGTGTGTAGAGCATTCGTCTTAGGCCGCGTTTGGAAGGAGACCGAAACTCCTCAACGCTTGGTATACAGCTATTTCAAAAAAGGTTGTCATAGTCAATAGTCAATACTGGAACCGAAAGGAACTTTGGGTACAGTCATAATGAGCCTTAATGCACCCGTGAAGGTTGTTACAGTATGGCCGTGACATAATGATGAATCAGAAATCTATATTTTGAAGTTTTACTGTTATGACAGCAACAAATTATTTGTGCTACTTGAACCCCACAGTTCCTTTCGGTTCCAGTATCGACTATTTACTATGACAACCTTTTGTGAAATAGCTGTATCTCTGGTACTAGAACATAGATAGCTCTAATTTACGAGCAAATTTAACAAGTTTTAAAGTGTAGATTATCCTGCTATCGGGGTGAACTCTTCTTGGCGCAGTTACAAAGCAAGAAACTCCCGAAAAACAGTAGCAAATTATCAGGAAAAAGAATTTTGTTTGACTTTTTTATAAGACAGTTCGACAATAATGCGGAGTACGTGTAAACCTGCAGTTTTTATGGCGGGGCAGATGTCTCGTAAACATGGCGGGTTGCATGAATGAATGGGAGTATTTTTACAATAGAGTAGAAATGTATCACTTATAACGTAAACTCAACAGCATCTCCACTCACTCAAACAAACCTCCATGTTCACAGGACGGGTTGCCCTCCAAACAAACCGCTTGTACGTACTGTACATGACTGTGAGACTGACTGACAAAAAAAGTGTATCTTCCTTGGGTTTCAGTGAAAACAGTGATTAAGTAGCAATGAATTTTTCTTATTGTACCTAGTTGCCTGTGGAAAACGCAACGCAGAGAAATGAAGGAATCCTAGCATTGTGTTAACAAGTGAAAAGGATCCGAGATTCTTTATTTCCCAGTCAAGTAAACCCTAGCACTAGAAAGGTCCGAGGCATCCCGGATACATTGTCTCCTTAGAACCCCACTGCAAGTGAAAAATGGTATCAATCTTACTTGTTTAAAGCTTGGCCGTCCAATCTGCGCATTTTGCTCTTTGCAAAACGCCGGCAAACCTCGAGACTTATAAATATCTAAATAGTAGTAACTAAAACTAAAAACTAAAATAAATCCCTGGTCATTCACTGTCCATTGCAGGGATCGCCAGACGAGATCTTCACCACAAAGAGAAGGTAAACATTTGAGTTACTGCAGCACATTTGTAAATAATGCTACCCATCGCAATTTAAAATATTACAGTTATCCACACAGGCAAACATTATACAACTTCGGCGTAGAATACTGAGTAAAACCCTGATGCGCGTAGTACATGTAGCTAGATTTCATTTTTGCGTTTATATTAATACTGTCTTCAAACCCTGAGAGGTTTAACTCAATACGAAAAACTATGAATACATATTTTATTCTACAGAAATTCACCAAAGTAAAATAGTAAAACTCAAGCTTGCTCCAGCTACTTTAGTGCCAAGTTCGTCCATTATTATAAAAACAAAAATAATTCATATGTTCAAAATAAAAATTTTTGTCTTTCCAGATCCAGAGAACAAAACCCAGAATGAATCACTGGTAAGACAAAATAAAGCGATATGTTGCTTTTCCTCTGATTTACTTAATTCATAAATTAACCTTATCCAGACTTGGTTTTATGGTATC
>JAOBRG010363237.1:0-42824 GCA_027574985.1 Umimayanthus nakama | reverse complement strand
GGAAGCAGAAACGGAGACGGAAGAAAAAGGAAATCTTCCGTTCCTTCCGTCTCCGCTTCCGTCGAACTTATCCTTATTGTCAATCCGTTTTCACGGTTACATAAGAGTCTCACGCTTCCGCTTGCGCTTCCGTTCCTTACGTCGCTGGTGAAAACCAGGCTTAAGTAAAAATTAAAAAAAATAAGTAATATATGATTTGTTGAAACATTCTGAAAACAATTGAAACGAAATAAACACACCTTAAGAGTTTCGAGTAATTTCTGCCCTTCAGCCAGCTCAATTCCCTCGTACTCAAAATCATCTAGCTTCCTCTCAGCTCTCTTCACAGAGTTTTCCAGTGGCATTATCAGTGATCTATACTTCTTGACCGCCTTTTCAGCCTCCAGGACTTGAGTACGACGGTCACCGTAAAACCGGTTGATCTTGTTCCACCGGTCCACCAGATCTCTGACGTCATCCTGAACGTCCTCCACGCCATCCGTGACGGCAGTGTCGTCGCACGTGTCGGTCAGTTGCCCAGCGCACTGCATTAGGGTTTTGTAGATGGGCTTGTGGCCTCCAATGTCTTCTTGGATAAACTGCTGCAAGAACTAAAACCGATTCTAAGTTAGCCACTATATTATCTCCTCAACTTGCGCCATTTTTTATGTTCATGTAAACAAACAAAAGTGTTATAGACACAGTTTACAGAATATTGGTACTCTGCGACAAACCGAAGAACGTTTTTATGCCTCATAGATGTCATAGCAGATTTACTTAAAGTTCATACAACATTGCTTTTTTGTTTCACTTTGTCCTTTGAAAAAAAAGATGCATATAAATCTCTTATAAAAGGTCTTGCAACAATATAGATCGCGAGATTTCCCGTAACTTCAGTTGTCTGCAATTGGCCAGCTAAAAATGCCGTTGTTCTTTCCTTTTACCCTGGCCAGAACTAGTTCTGTATTTTTTTCAGCCAGATTGTTCGATGAAAAACACTTTAAGCTTCAAACAAAAAGAGCCCGTCTCTCAATATACCATGACACAATAAGTTCTCACTGAAAAATTGAGTGTAACATCAGGGTTCAAAAAAACGTTAATAAAACATGCGTAATTAGGTAGGTTGTTTTCCGTAGCCCAAAATTTTGGCCGGCTGTTTTCTAACAGTAAAGTACACGTACTTAACGCGGGTTTATTTCAGTCAATCAAAAACGTACGATTTACGACATGCATGTTTTTACTTAAGAAAAACCCCCGACTTTTCTTGGTGGGTGTTGAGTAAACCAGACTCAATCTGATTTCGCTGAACTATGTCGCGAAATTTAAAATCGTCGGTAAGGTCCTAAAATTGCCGGCTATCGCGGCGAATGTTTTGAACCCTGAACATGTCAAACAGTTTAGGAGAAATTGGTTTTAAAACCTACATATCAAGGTACCTTAATAAGCTCTTGCTCCCTGACCAAGGCGTGTCTCTCACACGGAACCTTCTCACAGTCCTTCACAATCTGCTCGATCTCATCCAACTGCGGGAGGATCTCTTTCATGATCTCCTCGTACTTTTGGGCCAGCGGTATCAACTCATCCAGCTGCTCCTCGCGCACCGTCGTTTTACTGTTCACATTGTCCCACCGTTCGTTCAGGTCATTTAGCTTCACTTCCAGCATGTCACGTGCAGCGCCTGGCTCACTCTTGTCCAGTACTTCGCGGCCAATGTTGAGGATCTCATCAAAGACGACCTCTTGAAGGTGAACCTCAAGCGCTAGGCTCTGCGAAGGATTGAGAACACTCTGTGTACAACGCTGGAAAACACCGGCGTGGAAGGGAAGGGGCCGTAAATAATATATCTGTTCATGTTTCTTTCATCAATTACAATGTCCTCAGTTTAACCAATTCAGCTCTGAACATGGTAGCTGATGTGTTGCTATTTTCTTGTAAACGCTTTGGGAGATATTTTCTCTTCATACGATAGCTTAAATCGTATTAAACTTTCTCCAAGCAAAAAGATATTCAAAATGTATGTTATAAATCATGAGAAAGTACTGAAATATATAGTAGAAATATACATAACTATTTGCATTGAAGCAGAGATGCAAAACACCTCGCAAAACCTCCGAGAGCGTCATGCAGTATTTCACCTTAGAAAAACAGCTATTTATTTGTTGCTGTGTCCATATAGCCACATCAATTCAGTATCTGAATGACGTTTCCAGTGCTCAGTGTCAATTTAATTTCTTTCCAAAGAGTTCATTTACCGTCTACTTTATAAATTTTTAGTTTGAATCTATTTGACAAACTAAGAACATGCTTTGAAACTCTAGCCCAACAGGTTCTTAAATTATAGGTTCTTACACGCGGGATTTTACTGTCATACAAACAAACTCAATATACCTCGTGATCCTCCTTCAATTGTACAAGGGTGTCATATTTAGCACTCAAGGGGGGTAGGGAGGCAATCTCACTCTCCAGCTCCTTCAACTTGTCTATTGCCTCACTCAGCGACAGCTGGAAGTCCTGTCCCTGGATAACAATGTTCTGTAGCTTGGCCTGTCTCTGGAGCACCTTGGCTTGGTACTCCTCGAACGGGTCTTCAAGTTTGGCCAGCTTGTTCTTCACCTCGGCTGCAACTGCGGGGTCGGAGCGCTCGCTCTCGTTCACCGCGATTTCATCCAAGACTTCGAGCTTTACGCGATACTTTTGGAATTCTTCGTTAATTTCCTGCAGTAGAAGCAATTTAAAATTCTCGGTGAGCTGTTACACTACAGAACTAGAAAAAAACATTCTTACTGTGAGCAGCACTTCTAAATGTTTCAAGATCCACGTAGTTTTAGTAGTTAGATGGTTTAGTTTTTGTTCTCAAGTCTAATAGGCCATTTAAAACTATTGTAAAAGTTTATCGAAGTTCAGCCGAAAAGCTACTAGGCTTTAAACTTCAACAAAACATGCTTACTTACTACATATACTTACTTATTCACTTACTTATTTACTGTCTTACTCACCTGATTGCTTACTTACTTACTCTGCAAGTTGAAGATTATCGTCGTTGTGAAGAAAAATATCGATTTAAAAAAAATAAACACATTGATTGATCAAATGTTCTTCACCAACCCGTACAACAAAATAAACTTGTATCAACTCCTAACCCACAAAGATGATCCTACAAGAAGCCTTAAACCATCATCTAACTTTAATAAAAAAAAATATGGTTTGGAAATTATCGAATATGCAGAAGAGATTGTTCTAACTATGAACTCTGATACGGCACTGATGAACACCTTACTTACAATTAGAGGCTGAGCATTTCCACTGCTGTTCGATAGTTGAGAAATAAGCTACATAGTGTAATGCTGAGTATGATCGAATGTTATCCTTAATAGCTAGTTTATAACCATACAATTTCATAATATGTATTGTGCATTTGATATCTGTAAGTAATTTGCACTGGACACTATAACTAAAAAGAAGTACTGATCACTTCGACAAAACTCACAGTTTTCCATGGGACATCCTTAAAACTACTCCTCTTTTTAAAAAAAGAGAAAAAATTCTAATTTCACGACGTACCCGAACCCTGGAAAGTTGGTCCTTAGCAGTTTCGTAATCTTCGCTGACAGGGGGCAGACTGTCAATCACAACGACGATCTCTGTAAGCCACACCTCCACCACCTCGTACACCTCAACAAACAACACCAGTTTGTCAACACGCTTTTCAACCCGCGCTTTGCGTCTCTTCAGTTTGCCAAGGTCCAGTTCGCACCTCTGGTTCAGCTGCGCAACCTCCTCGGCCAGTACAGCTGCCACCTCGGCCTTGGGGGGCCCGGACAGCTGCACAACCTCCAAGTTCGCCTTCTGGCTCTCGAGCGTTGACAGCAGCTCCTGTGTCGCACAGTTGAGATACGATCAGTAACGTAAACAATTAAAACCTAGAAATACCCAGTACAGTAAAACTCGGCATACACGAGAGTCCTTGCTGGCGTTACTGATTATATTTTGGGTTATTACCATAAATCTGACTGAGTTCGCTTTCTATTTGCCCGCCTGGGCGGCCGATAAGAACTGGTTCTGGCCAGTTTAACTAGAAGGTCCAAGGCGTGCACAAACATTTTTCCCTCAACAACTCTCCAAATTTTGCGCTCTGGCCGATCTCAGTGGGAGAAAACTGAGCGGCTATGGCACAGTTATTACCGACTGAAAATATGAGCACGATATTCGAAAATTTTCACGTAACAAATCTATAAAATAATCAAATTGTACAGAAAGAGTGCTTAATTGAATAGCACAGGTTGCCACCCTGCCGTAACATTATTTAACTTTTAAGTTTGCAAACACTTTTTTTCTCAAAACCTCTTTGTATATCGTATTTAAATTTGCAGTGATAACGCATTTCACCATGCTTCTTCGATTTGTTTGCCTGGTTTGAAGCTTAGAAGTTGGATATTTATATTAAAAAATACACAAACAACTTATTTAGCGGATTCCTCAAAAGGAAGAAACTTATACTGCTAAACCCACAAAACTAGACAAAACTACCTCGCACAAACCAACACCTCTGCCTATAGCTGATACACAAACAAACGGCGAAATCCTTGAACTACCTTCCAGCTTCTACCGTTAAATGTCTATTTATTTGCGCCTTTCTTCTTCACTTAAACTTTTCAATCCTTCTACCAGTCACCAACCCAGGTCGATAATCCCGGTTTTTGAAACTTGATGTAAACTAATCAATACAAAATACTGTTACAAATACCCCTAAAATTAGTTTTCTCTTTCGACTTTTACACTTCCTTAAAAAAACAAGACAGGCTGCTTTACTCACATCCGCGTATCTTATCTCTTCTTTTCCTTTTTCGACTTCTAAACCAATCACAGGTTCGCACTCCAGATAAGCATCGGCTCGCTCCAGTGTCTCTCGGACGGGCTCCAAAGCCTTTAGGTACCAGTCTATACTCTGCTCATTCACACGCGCCTGTTTTTCAACGTCAAAGTTGGCCTTACACAATTTTTCGTAGCGATTATTCGCTTCGTGTACTTCTTTCTTGATACTCGAAGTATCAATCTTAGCTGGAAGGGTTGAGCAGTAGGATAGCAGTGTTTCACTTGTCTGTTCTACGAGATGGTGTTGCCCGACATGTTTGTCCAGTGTGTTCTTCAAATCCTACAAAAGATTACAGCATATGTATTACTACAAAATGAGCCGCAGGTGTATTTTAGTGCTATCCTAAATATTGCTCACCCGGCGTTAGTTGATTTAATTGGCGCGTGGTGATGACCAAATTGACTAACCTTGCATTCTGCAAACAAAACATCTTAACAGGAAGACCTCTACGTATCACTAATTAACCATTCAAACTATATATAAATTTCCTGTCGTTCTAAAATGAAGCAGGGGTCACGGTTATAGTTCACTTTATCGTCGATGGAATTATAATACTAATAACGGAACAGAAAAACACAATAAATTTTAAAGTGTGAAATATTATTGCAAGTCTTAAAATCAACTGGATTGGCAAATCAAATGTGTTAGTTTGGAAATCATTTTTTTTTTAATATTCAGTATAAAAACATTTTCCTAGCTTTTAAAAATACTTAACTACAATTTCCACACTCGTTATGTTGGCAAAATCGTTTAAACTCCACAGAAGAAGGGAAAAACACCTGCCAAGCGGCTGTTAGATTCCATAGTCCAAAAGCAAAGGATGCAAAAAAAAAAACCCCGTTAAGTAGGACTGTCGCCAGCATGACGCCATCGTAATTTTCTAAGTTGTTCAAAACCTGCTTTGGCAAAACACAAAAGCTCTCACATCAAGAAGAACCGGTAGTTTCTTTTAGACGGTAATTTGTTTTCAATGCACGCCCCGACAACTCGCGGTCAGCTTTGAAATAAGATCAAGAAACCTAAAAACAAACCACCAAATATGTATTTATAAATTAAGTATCATCACGCTTTGCGCTAATACTTCTGTTGCTGTTCCGAGGAAATTGGATTGGATGTTTTTGAGGTAAACCACCTAATTCTCCCTCTTGAAGCAGACAAAAAGCTCAATCGTCCAAGTAACAACTAAACTAGCAGCAACGACTCGTCAGTAAAGTGCTGCCGTGAACATTCGCATTTTTCCAGGGTATACGGCCTGAATTTTATTGCTAGTAATGAACATTTGAACCCTTCCATACTTTGTTATTGTCATCTGGTCCCCGTTTTAAAAGCCGCCAAAAATTTATTACCCAACGATGGTCGTTATTCCCCGTTATTAAGTGCAGATTTGACTGAGTGAAAGGACTGAAAGCATGCATGTTAATGTTGTTTGACGAGTGGTTGGCCAGGTTTAATAGTAGTGTAGTCCCGATGACTGTAATTGTTTGTTGTTTCGACAACTGGTGTGGGCGAGGAAGCCGTTATTAGAATCCATCTAAATAAGAGCTCCCATTAAACACATACGTCATCTCGCCCACTTCTTTCCTAAAAAATTAGTGGTAATTAGATGAAATGCACCACACACACCGACCAAAATCAAACGTATAGGTTTCAACAAATCCCGTCGTAAACAAACAACGAGCTTTTTGTTTCCCTTGACATGAGAGTTCTGCGTTTTTGTCAGTGTTGTTTCTAAAAAATATTTTAGTTTCAATACTTTTTTAAAAAACTTGGTCAAGTATTGTTTATGAAACTTTACAAAACATTACAAATCAAACTTGAGTTATTCAATTATACGGTTAGCTTCCGATGCGTACCTATATTGGTAAAACTGTTGTAATTTTTCTTTTTCCTTTCTGTCGATTTAATATGTATTAACAAATCTAAATTTAATGAAATTCAAAAAAAAAGTTAATCAGATAGGAAAAGTAACAAGGTTCGAAACATGGGGAGCTTGACATATGCGTAGGTTAATTTATCGAGAGAAAATTAGTCAAAATATGACTTGATGGGGAAAACAATGTAGTTCGTTTTAGCGGCTAGGCGTAACAGAATTTTTTTTCTTTTTTTTTGAGACCTGGTCCATTTTCTGCACTCTGTGCCCGTAATAACGTTTCCCGCCATTATTTCTATTCAAGCAGTTTTCAACCCTAACGTCTCCTTTCTTCAAGCTTGTGTCCTGCCATTTGAATTTCCGGAATACTGTATATTCAAGCAAACTTTTTCCCGCCACTGTTACGCGTCTAGTGGCATCTGGATTTCCCACCATAACTATCGGTCGCGGAACTAAAACCTTACCTGTATCGCAGCTCGTCGGTCAGTAGCACTTTCGCCTTCTTGTGGCATGCAACTCAATTTCTCCAGTTTTTCTTCCGCTGAGTCCAAAAATGGTTCGAACACTTGCATTGCATCCTGGTATTGATCAACCAACGGCGAGATCTTGTCAAGTTGTTCCTTGCGGTCAGCAGCCTTGTTGGCGACCACTGGGAATCTCTTGCTCATATCAGCTAGTTTAAATTTTAGAACGTCTCGCTCAGGGCCGGGCTGCATCTTTTCTAAGATCTTGTGCCCAGTCCTTTGAACCTGCTCTATAACCGGTTGCTGGTGGACGATCTCTTGCAGAAGAGTCTGGAAAGAGAGGTGAGAATTTACGGGAAAATATGAATGAACTCTTGCATGCATTTCTTTAGAGTTACTCCACAATCAAACTGATATAAAAGAGAAGGGAAGAAAATATATCATGCAAAAGGTATCGAGATACAAGGACGGACTACATGACTGAAGCTTCCTCACAGTAAAACGAGAACCTCTACTATTCATTTACTGATAACTGTTCAGAATTCGCAAATGAAAGTAATGAGAAGCGAAATAGATTAGCTTGAAGATAATATATTTCAATAACTTGCAGAAACTAAATGCAATGTTTTGTTAAAGCACCAGCCTTTTCGGTGCATATACTGGTATAAAATAGGGCCTCGTCACAGCAATTTTTGAGAAGTTCCATGTGTTTTTTTAAATTCCCAATTGAGAAGCTAGAAAACTGACACAGCATCGTTGTACGCTGACTGAGTGTGCAAACACTCAGTAAAGTTGCCGCAAATCAGCATAACGAAAGTTTACCGACTTTCTCGAACCTACAGCTGACTTTCACCTACTTTATCTATGACCATTTGCATTGGATTCGGGCGAAAACAATGCCCATTCAAAACACTAAACAAAACAGGAGCTCGAGCCAGCCTAAGTACAAAATTTTCTGACTTTTTATCGGGAAGTTAGAACTTTCCTTAATCAATGCAAAATCTCTTTGATTTTTCTCGAACATACAGAAAAACGTTTCTCTGACGTTTCACTGAGCGCGAATTTCATCTATTGAATGGCAGTCAGTTGAATGACCAATAGACCTCCAGTTAACAGTCAGTGAACCAGCCACAATTACGTGTGCCAACCTTAACTGTACTCACCTCGTGTTCAAGCCGCTGTTTCTGCAATTTCGCAGGTCGCAGTGAAATGGCTTCTTGCTTGCCTTGCATCTTCTCCATGTTGACCAGCCATTTCATGACGTCACTGAGAGCGATCTCCAGTTCCTGTCCCTCCAAAAGCTGCATCTTCAGCTTGCTGAGTCGCTCCACCACAGTGTTGTGCAGGATCTCAAACGCTTCCTCTAGGGGAACAAGGCGAGTTTCCACGGCACCCTGGGACTCGTCATTTACTCTGACCAGGCGCTGACCAGAATCTTGAGCCTGCGCTAGCAATGGTTTCTTGTCCTGGATCTCAGCGTACAAAGCCTTTGAGCAGATATTAACAACATTTGGATTATGACTCTTCCTATCATGAATAACAGAGAGTTATAAATTCAACGGACTTACAACTACGTGGCTGTTGCTATGACAATGACCGTCGATAAGATGCTACGTTTGGAAGAAGAAAAGAAAAGAATAAAAATTACAAAGAAAAAGTAGTAAAAAATAATAGTAAAACAAACAGTATGTAATGTTTATTGACCTTACAAGATATTTTGAATAGCTTTTGCCAACACAAAAATGTCGTTGCTGCGGTAAAATTGCCTCCAAAAACCATGCCTTGTGACTGGCTGCGACTAGAAATGTGGTAGGGTTTGTGACTAACTATGATTGTTGCTATAGCTATGGCGTGACTACGACCATGAGATGACCGTTACTCTTGATGATAAAAATAACCATGGCCCTAACAGTGACCCTGACCAGGACCACGACTGTGACCCTTGGCCAGAACAATAACAACAACAATGACTGTGACCGTTACCCGTGAACGTGACCATAACAATAACCGTGACCAAGACCGTGACCAAGATTATGAGTGTGACTGTGACCGTGACCAAGACCGTGATCATGACCGTGACCGTTTTCAAGACCGTGACTATGGGCGCGACTAAGACAGTGACAGTGATTATGACCGTGACTATGACCAAGAATGTGACCATGACCGTGACCATGACCTTGACCATGACCGTGACAACGACCAGAACCTAGACCACGACCACATCCATGACGGACCGTGACTGTGATTACGACTATGGTTATGACTAACTTTGATTTTGGCCAAAACTATGGCTATGACTATGAGCAAGACCAAGAGCATTACCATAACCATGACCATAACCAAAAATAAAGCAATAACAAAAACATTCCTCAAACTAACCTCAACTTCATCCAATTGTTGCTTCAGCTTTTCGGGATCCACGCTGACCGGATCATAACCCTGGACTGTTTTAGTTGCGTTTTTCAGCCAGTCGGAAAATTCATCAGAAGCAGTTTGGAATTCTTCTGCATTCTCAATCACTGTGTCCAGTTTCTCCTCTCGCTCTTCCAGACGACTACATACATCCTTGAACCTTGATTAGGCAAAAAAACCAATCATTACCCCTTCTTAGGCTTTTCACTCTCAATAGCGCCAAATGCTCTGTTGGTAAATTATCAGTTCTAACCATTTCCTATGAATAGAATGGATTACTTTTTCCTGTAATAGAGGGTCGGACTTTTTTAGGCATTACGTTCAAGAAATCTTAGGTACTGAATTTAAGGATTTGTAGACTTTTTTCAAGATATCTCGTGTGACAAGGAGTGGCCGCTATTGTCTAAACAAAGCAACTACGATCATGCTCTCACACATGACAAGAAAAAAGGAACCAAGTACTTCTGTATTCTAACTGAGGATTCACTATTTACACTGTCAGCCTTTATTTTGTTGGTATTTCTTACTGAAAAGTAACTGGAGCAACAAAATGTGATTATAGACCCAAAGTGTTAAAAGCGTGGCTCCAGAATTTTGGGTTTTTTTATCACCTTGCAATTGGGTTTCATACCTTTCACTGAGGGCGGCCAGCTCGTCCTGTATTGGAGTCACGTTGACCATTTCACTGTCGGTATTTTGCATAAGGTCGCTAGCCGTCTTGGCCACTCGCTCCAAGTCTTCCTTAGCATTGGCCAAGGTTGACAACAGGGTCTATCGACAAACAAACTAGATTAGTCGACATCAGGGTCTGTTGTGTGTAAGTACAGTGACCCTCCAGAACAATACACAAAACCAAAACTCAGAACACAAACGAAACCTAACGCACAAATCTTAGTACATAAAAAACTAAGTACACAACAAAACTCACAGTATTATCAAAATTCAGTATACTAACGAAACTTAGAAAACAAACAAAATTGCGAGCTCACAAGCTTTCATTTCTGCACGTGGTTTGTAGTTTATCAGTTATGGATGCTACATTAGCACTGTAGCGTATCATGTTTTGCAATTTATGTGGCTTGTGTACGTGAATGATTAGAAACTTTATGGGCCATCGAAAGAAAGAAAGGTTTCTAGGAGCAAGAGAGAAGGATGTTTTGCAACGACACTAACAATTATTAAGCAGAAAAATGAGAAGTAGAAACACGCCAGTACGAAATTTTTAAATTGCACACAGTTCACAGACAAATCCGTCAAATTTTTCAAACCACTTCATCATCGTGTGATATACACCAATATCGTAGGTGAAGGGGTCATCAGTAAGGTTTAGCCACTCAACACTAGTAAGCGTGTTTAGTGGTTTAATGTGGTATGTCCTAGTGTTGCATACACATCCCAAATAATACCTTATGGGCGATAGCCCTAGAAAGGAAATGGGCCAACATGGAGAAAGAAAAAATCTCCAACTTAGGCGGGATTCAAACCCATGACCTCTGGAACAGCACTTTAACCTACCACAATTAAACCACAGCATATGCATCAACATCGACCTACCTTAAGAGTTTCTCGGTTGACCTTGGCTTGGTCCGCGTCGACACCCAGTTTCTCCTGGGACTCCAAAGCGTCCTCTACCTGGTTCAAGAGATCTCGCACTTGCCCTAGTGCATTGTGGTACCGCTTGAGCTTTTTCTGAGTGTCGTCTAACTTCCGTTGCTTCTCGTCCACAACCTGCGTCATCACTGTCCAGCGGTTTTCAATCTCTTGGTTTAGCATTTGTATCGGCTGAAGTCCAACTTGAATGTCCACTTCACTGCAAGCCTTTTGCAAAGCCTCTGCCGCTGACAAGAAAAACTGATAGACGGAGCTGTGGTTCTTGATGTCATCCTGCAGTGACTGTGTTAATACGGAAAGGAAGCGATTGAAATGGGTGAAGACGAGTTGAAAAAGCTGTTTTACGAAATGCAGACGTTAGTTAAAAATCAACTACTAAGTTGATAGGCACCGACACTGAGGGGGTACTTGTTTTAGAATAAACCAAATGAACGGATTTTTTAGCGAAATAACAACATTCTGCTGGAAAGGTTTTTGCATTATGTTTCAGCGATTTCTATTTTTCGGTATTAAAAGTTCAAAATACATCAGCACTAAAGCATACCGTCACATTTTTCTAAAAGTAAACTAAGAGCTAGCATAGCCCAATGAGGAGGAGGGGCTGGGGGTCATCGCCCCCCCCTCCTAAATTTTAGAAAATACAAAGTTACTGAGAACAAGGTGTTTTCAGCCCTACCCCTCAGAGTCACTAGTTCAAAGTAGCTCCGCGGTAACTGACAAGTACGAAAAAATAACCACCGAAAAAATTTGAAGACTATATCAGGATGTAGGGACACGAAACGTCATAATAAAGATTTGTTTTGAATTGTTCGATCCCAGTACCTTCAAACTTGCTCTCTGCTGGTTGACACTTTCCATATCGCATGGGACTGGATGCAAGTTTATAAACTTGTGCTCAGCTTCCTTCAACCACTCAGTCATATCCTTGCACGCGTCATCATAATTCTGAGCAGCTGGAAACACATGCTCAATCACGTGCTGACGATCCGTAGTGCGCATGCGCACATTACCCCACAGTGTGCTAAGCGCCGTCACTCGGTGCTCAAAGTTGTCTCTGTCTGCTCCTGGTGAACATTCGGCAATAACTTTTTCTGCTGCCGGAAGAACATAATCACTGACGGGCACAAGGCGGCCCACTTCTCGCACAACAACCTGGAAATGATCGGAATTAAGTAAGTAGCGCAAATCCAGAGTTCTTACAGCTAGCAATTCGTAAATATTAAAGCCTTTCAAGACTTTTTGAGACCTTCAATTTTCTCTTTAAAAATAACAATACGGGCAAAATTATGCAACTTATACCACGTTCGTACCAAGCACTAAACATGATTGTTTTTAACTGGTTCGACTTTAAATCTTGCTTTTGTAATGTGTTCATTGGTTTTTCGGGTTCTGAAATGCGCGTTTCAACTCCTTGACGATAAATTTATTTATTTATACAAGTTTTAAGCCAGTTTGAGTAATGTAACTGTCAAGTTAATTTTTAACTACCTTTAAATTAAACCTGTTTAACGAGAAGTGTGAATGTGGCTTAAGAACTCCTGATCTGTCGTGCAACAATAGTCTTGACATAAGACAAGGAAGTAAATGAGCCCTATCTATATGTAAGACATACAAGTACCCTCTCAAAACCCGTACCTCGTGTGTGATCTTTTGCTCTCTGATCTCTATGTACATCGCAGATACGGGCTTGGCACGTGCTAGGCTCTTGTCCACCTTTCCAACACGAGAACTAAAGTCGTCGAAGGTAATTTGCAGCTTCTGGTTTTCAGATAAAGCTGTTTCAAGTCGTCGTCGACGGTCGTTCAGTTTCACAGTGACCTCGTCGATTGTGGTCTTGGCGCGCGAGATGTTCGATCGAATGTCGCTTATCACTTCCTGGTTGTTGTTACTTGTCTTGATGATCCACTCCCCACTCTCTTCCATCGTGTCAATCTTGCGTCTGTGTATCACCACTTCCTCCTCCAGGTTCTGTTGGTTGGAAAAATTGAAGTGTTTTTAATCTTAACTTAAATGAGTGCTACTAAAATGACGAAAAGAAATACGTCGAGTGGCTTTCAATTGACCAAGAAAATGAAAATATACGAACTGAAGGTGAACCGAGTTTCTGAAGTCTTGGTTAGTTCTGCGAACCCTCCACATACGCGGCGTGCCAACTTACTAGAGGGTTATTTAACGTCGTGTTTTGCTTTGAGTGACGCTTTTCTAAAAATTCGAATTTTTACAGCAAAAACTTATGCCTCTGAACGATTTTGCTATCCAGCTGTTCTGTGTATTTTTGAAAGCCAATATATTCTCAAAAATTGAACGTAAAAAGCTGCAACTTTTTTTGATAAGTAAGTTTGAAAAGCTTTTTTGTGTTCTGAATTCAGTTCGCATCTAGCGGGATTAATCCACTCGGTAAGCGCGAAAGCTAATGAAGCAGAATGAAAACAATGCCAGGAATAATCACCAATACTGACCTGAACATGTCGAAGCTGGTCCTTTATGTTCTCCACATCTGTCACGACTATCTCAACAGAAACAAACGTCATGATCCCCTGGACCTTCATCTCAATCTCGCGTCCAGTCCCCTGGAAGATCTCCACGGTTTTGATAAACTTCTCCAGTTTGACCTTCCGTTCCTTCAGGCGGATCTGCATGACTCGTCCTTCCTTGATGATGGTGATTATATACTCGTTGTTGGTGACTTGCTTGGACAAGCGAACCAACTTCACCTCGGTCTTATCGATAACGTCTATCATGTGCTGAAGACAGAAACAACAAGATGCAATCAGTGTTCATCTGTGTCAGAACCTGGCCAAAAAGCAGCACAAAAAACAGCTGAAGACGATCACAGCTTATACATTTTTGAAAACTTGACCATCGAATATAACATGCTTTTTTCAGTTTCAAAGGTTTGACCAGCAAAATCTCGACAGAGCAAATTAGAGTAGCAGTTTTTGCTTTTCTATCATAAGACTCCTCCGATCCAAATCCGCGTTCGTTGTTACATATTATTAGTGTTTCGGTAATCCACTTAGCGGGGATTGGCCCACCAAGCAAAGCCTATCTCCACAACGGAGTTAAGTGGATGAGAGTAGCAATACAAAAATATAAGCTTACGTTGACTTTCTTGAGCTCCTTCCGCGCATGTCCAAGGTCGACAGTCTCAAAAGCCGTTTCGGACTCCAGGATTGAGGCGGCATCGCTCATAACCTGCTGCATGGGTTGCATGGCCTCCTGTACCTGGGCCAGCGTGTTGTTGGCGTTACGAAGCTCCTTCTCTCCCCTCAGAACACTGAGCAATGTGTGAAGCAGACAGCACACAATATGTAAGTAGAGGGCTTCCAGATGACAAGGACAAACAGATTCTATTACCGAGAGCCACGAACAACAAAGTGCTTGTGTTGGAAATATAAAAAATGATGTTGCCGATAGAAAGTAGAAGTATTTATTTAAAACAAATCAGTTCATTTATGTACTCACATATTCATTCACCTAGTCATTCAGTCATTCATTTATCTACTCATTCATTCATTCATTGAGATAGCTGTAGCTGTTGCAAACTTAGAACATTTTCTCAAGTCATTTCTTTTTATTTCTTAGCAATCTTTATGATTCTATATTTGAAAACAAACGTTTTTCATTGCATTTCTTCTGGTTAGATTAATGCTATCCTTAAATTTGTACTGTTGTTTCTTTTTTACAAGAAGCCCTCTCTCTCCGTTCCTCTCTGACTCGTACTCATTCAATCAATCTTAGCAACCATCAGGTTAGTTACATAGCAGCGAATCTAAACCTTGCGGCCCGCAACATGTACCTAGTGGTGAACACTTCCCAGCGCCGTTTGATCTCCTCGATGTCGTTGATCACAACCACCACGTCGTTGTTGATGGCCAACTCGTGACACACGCCGATCAACGCGTTGGACGCTTCCACGGTGGCCTGGAACTGAGGGCGGTGGTCCTCCATGTCCTGGCGTATCGCCTACAAACAGCAGGACAAAACTATCAACATACAGATTCTCCTTACTAATTAAAATTTAATCAGAAACTAGTAGCTATAAGATGACTTATCAATTTTCCTAGGTACTAGTCCTTTCGAAACATGTGAAAAAAGTAATATTAACAAAATAGCAAAAGAAACGAAAATTGTTCTACTACAACTAGTACTAACACAGCTACTACTACTACTACTACTACTATTACTAGTAGTACTACTGCTACTACTAGTACTATTACTACTACTACTACTGCTACTACTACTACTACTATTACTATTACTATTACTACTACTACTACTACTATTACTACTACTACTACTACTACTACTACTACTACTACTTCTACTATTACTACTTCTACTACTACTACCATTGCTACTGCCACTACCTTTACTACTACTATTGTTACGATTGCTATTGCTATTAGTATCATTATTATTACTAATACTAGTAACAGCACTGCTTCTACTGTTGTTGCTATTATTACCAACAATAACTTGCCGCTACCACGACCACCAATTTTGTAATTTCAACGCCCTGAGACTTGAACAGATTAAAAATCAAAAACCCGGGATCAAATTTCCTGATTCAAAGGTATTTCGAGGTTCAGCTTCCGAACCCTGAAGACCGATGTTTTAAGCAATCCAAACCGGTCACCCAGTATACCCTCCCTAGGGCAGATCATTAACTGGTACATTCTATTGAACATTTGTATATGAAAAGAAAAATTTTTTGGCTTACCTTCAGTTTGCTCTGTTTTTGAAGCATAAACGAAATGTCTGGGTCTGCCGTACCAATAGCAAGGCTGAACAACTCCTTCTCGGCCCCAGTCAGCCAGCCGGTAAACTTTGTCCGCAATTCCACATACCCAAGCACTACTGGCACTAGTCTGTCCAGATTTTTCTGACGTTCAGCAGTGGTTTTGGTAACATCACTCAAGCGGTTAGTGATCTCACCGAGCCTGCGTTCCAACTGGTTGCGGTCAGCACCAGGTTCCTGTTTAAGTACCAGTTCTTGGCCCTTGCTCATTAGGTCCTCGTAGACTGGTTGATGGTATGCGAGCTCGTCGGTAATGGCCTGATCAAGTAACGGGAAATCAAAAACCGCATTTTTAATTGTTCCTCTATAAAGGCCACCTGTTTTCAATTAGCTCTTATGGTTACCATTGGTGGCCTCCACTTATTCTTAAGGATTTTCAATGAATTATTGTAAAACGTAATGTAAACTAAAGTGTAAATAAATGTATTGTTGTTAACAATTCTTGCTTATCTGAAACTATGTACTGGGGGATTGGTTACCGAGGGTTAACCATTATTCTATTATTGGTAGTTGAGTATGGGGAAAACGATCGGATCTTAACATTTTAATATTCTTTTTACCAAACTTTTAGCCTTTATTCATATTTTATCAGTTTTAGCAACCATTATCACATACAAATTAATACAGTGTCACTTTAACGTTAGCAATAAGGTATTAAGAAAATACAACGAAGTAAACAACAACAAAAAAAAAACACTGTACCAACCTTTTGCTCTGCCTTCTGCTTCCTTATAACTGGAGGTTTGATAGACAGCATTCCTGCTGATTTCAACTTCCTCTCAATTTCGCTCAGCCATTTTTCGTAGTCATCGAGACACTCGTCAAACCCTTGATACTTAAACAAAGCTTCTTGAATACGCTTCATCTTGTCACGCAACTTCTCCTCAATGTGGGCGTAGTTGTCCGTCACGTTGTCCAGCTTTCCTGTCACGTCTTCCACAAAATCTTTGTCCTCTTTGCTTCTGTCCACTAGCGCGGCTCCCGTAGACTTCAGTACACCCAGAGCAGGTTTGTTTTGTGACAACGCCGCATAAGCGATCTGGACATTATTTGGAAAGAAAAGTCAAAATATTGTTAAGTAACATCAAAAGAAAACTTTGCAACTTGAAGCGAAACATTTGTTTAGTATTTAAAAGCTTTCATTTAAAAAATGTGAATCAAGCGATTTCTGCACGTTTCGTTAATTTCAACCTTTCTTGCTTTGTCAATCAAGAGGCTTTGTTTTGATCATAACATCTGTCCACTATCCCGTGGTCTAAATAAACACGCTACCATACCATTTTTGTTACAATTAACACAACTTTGCGTTAGGAATCCTCAGTAGCACAAATATGTTTTGCACGAACTACAAAATAACAAAAACCAGTTCATGAAACTCAATCTACGTTTGCTTAGAGTTATTCTGTAATGTACATCAACTCTTCTTACTATAGCTGGATTTATACTCGTAAAACTTGGAACCGGTAGCAGAGATATCGGAACACATTGTTATTACGGAACCAGAAAAATCAGAATGTCTTACACCAACGCTTCATAAATTCTTAAGTTCCGTGTTTCGTACGACTGCTTCAGGTAAAAGCTGTTACTGGATCACAGACAACTCTACCTGAAGGTATGTATCGATACAAGAACAAGATTAAGCCGATTTTACAAGACTTTATACTGAAATAAATATTGTGTACGTGAAATAGTTGGTACTTGCTGTAAATGGTACAAATTAAGACAAAAGCGGCCCAAGGAAACAATAATATAATATAGGCTGTATTGGTTCTTTTTGGCTTTCTTGGCACATTAACTGCTTAATTTTGTAAAAAAAAAGTATATATTACGCGTTTGTAATGTTTGAAAGTGGTGAATCAAATAAGCTGAATTGAACTGACTAGCTGAGCCGAAGAATCTTTGTGCCACTTGCACCAATTAATAAGAACTCTACGAAAAACAACATTTACTCCCATCAAAACTCTCACAAAATCGACTCAAGCGCCCATACAAAAATACTAAGAAAGAATCCAAACCTTAAGTTCGCCAAGTTGCTTCTTCAAAACCTGCGGATCCTCTCCTATTGACTCGTCCAGGATTGTTTCCTCCATTCTGTTGAGCTCGGCGTCAAATTGCTCAAGAGCGTCCAAGAAGCGCCCGGTCATGTTTATCTGAGCCTCGATCATGCGTTCATTCTCTAAAAGTGTGCGACGGACCTTTTCGTACCGATCGTTTGTGGTTTTCCGTTTCTGTCTGGCGTCGGTTGCATCGCCATTGATTTCGTCAAGCTTTTGCGCTAGTTCTTCGCCCAACTTGTTCATTTCACCAACATTGGGTTCCCGTCTCTCAACAACACACAAAACGGCCTGAAAAAGCAACGAGTGTGTCAGGTTCCAAGATGGAATCCTTTACCGAGCCAAGTTGCTCATATCCTACGTCGACGTAAACAGTATTAAGTAAATGAACCGTAACTGTAACAAACCTATTCCAGGATGAGAAATTAATCCCGGGATACAGTCCTCTCGATATCCGGCCATGATTACTCACAAACACACCTTCAATCTTTACCTTTTCCTGCCACAATATCATTGTTTTCGCCTTTAGAAAATTCAACACAAAGGCTTATCATATAAGACGAAAGTCTCACCTTGATATCACTAAGCTGCTGTCTGGCTTTGTCCAGATCAGCCACTGGTCCACTGAACGACTCCAAATGAGTCTCGGCTCTGGATACAACGCCCTCCACGTTCTGCAAAGCATCATGGTACTTCTGAGCCAAAGGCAAGACTTCCTCCAGCTGACTGCGTCTCTCGTCCGTGTGTGCCATGATGTCATTCCAACGCTTCTTTACCTCATCCAGTTTCTTCTCCAGTTCGTCTCTCTGGGGTCCTGGATTGGTGGCCGCCAGAGCTTTCTCTCCCTGGGCCTCGATCAACTCGTACGTCGGCTTGTGACAAAGGACATCCCGTCTGATGGCCTGAAGGTAGTATTTTGTCATCAGAGTTAAAAGTGCTATTTTACTGTGTAATTGTACAATCATCTTTCCCATTCCTCACAAAAGATGTTAAAAACAAGAAATAGCTCCCGCCACCATTAAAAGTGCATTTCTACCTTAAGAACACATTGAAAATATGGTATGATTTGCTTATATTTAGGATGATTGAAACGGGTTTCGATTAGGAGTGTTGGACGTCTGCTTTTGTATCTTTTCCTAAAGGGTATAAGAGACAAGTTTGTTGTTGTTTCAGTTTATCTCAGTTGTAATCTGGTTTCAGATCTGATTTCATACCTAGATTTCCTTTAACTTGATTTGCGACCAAATTTCAAGTTACCTACAAAATCATCTCTCAAAAGACAGAGTTCTTACGACCCAAATAAAAATGAGTATAGCAGTTATTCATATTTCAAAATGAGTATATTGTCGATTCCCCTCACACAAGCCCATACAATTTATCGCAACGAGTTGGTTCAATTCAGATTCAACTTAAAGGATTAGCTGTGTAATAATATCACTTTATATATTTTCCTAACCATCCACGTTACTTATTACTGGTATACTGTAAGGGGAAAATAAGTTAAAGGGTTTCAAAAAATCCCAATAATAATCGAGCCTCACCGTGTGCGCGATCTGCTGTTCCCTCAGTTGAATTAAGTCAGCGGTCAGCGGCTTCTCCCTGCCAATAATGTCCTCCGTGTTTTTGAGCCAAAGTAAGAAGTTACTCAATGCTTCCTCGAACCTGGAGTCAACAGGAGCTGAGGTGGGGAGTTCCTGGAACCTTAGGTTCCCATAGTATCTCTTCTGGTCCCTGATGGTCGCCTCCAGGTCATGTACTGTGTCTTTTACCTGGTCCAATGTGTTGCGCACGTCTACGGGGATCACCTCGCTCTCAGGCCGGCCATCTGGTAACCTGTGCTCAGAAGATTTTTATTATGTTTTATTAATATTAATATTTTTAACATTATTATCAAAATACCTGTTATTATTATTCCTGTTATCATTATCGTTATTATCATTATAATTTTTATTTATATTATAATTATTAATACTACTATTATTATTGTTATTATTACTATTATTATTATTATTATTATTATTAATATTATTACTATTATTATTATAATTATTATTATTATTATTACTATTGTTATTATTAAAACTGTTATTTAAATTAGATCGGTTCACACCAGAATTTCTAATGCACTTCAAGCACAATTACCTCAAAGTGCACTCGAGGTCGACTTAAAACACACTTGAGAGAAAAATCCCATTTACACTCGAAAAGCGCACGCCAATTTGTCTGCACTTTGTGGTTAAACCCGTCATTCACCTTTCGCGTGAAGCAAACTGGGTTGTTTGGCTGCGTTCTGATTGGTTAAGTGTTGTCTCACTGCACGCTCAAAAAAGGGTTTTAACTATACTCAAGCTTCTTTGATGTCGACAAGATCCCATAACAATGAAAGACAACTCGAATGCACTTAAAAGTAACAATTTTTGCCGTTCACACTTCAAACACATAAAGTGCAATTCAATTACACTTGCAATTCTTGTTTCGCGTTGTCACATGAACGAACTAATTCACATAATATATATGTAGCATTTGGCTCCATTTAATAACTGCCGCACATTGGTCGTAAATCAGTGATAACACGGAGAGAATAGACGACAATGCACACTACGTACGAGACAAATTTGTTTCTGCAAGGAGCAAAGTGAAAGTCTTTATTCTTTATCTTAACGTTCCTTTTCATGCAAAAGTTGTTCGCGTCAAACAAGTATAGACAATCGAACGACACTTCCCCAAGCGAACTTCATTTTCAGTCTCTAACCACATACACACAGACACACACGCATACACAGGCAGAAGCAGAACACAAGCACGCAGAACACGTACACGCAGAACATATACACGCAGAACACACACACACAGAAAACACACACGCAGAACACATACACGCAGAACACACACACGAAAAACACATACACGCCGAACACATACAAACAGACACATTCTGTCAGAATTCATTTAAAACTACCCCAAACGTAGTATGTATGCCTGTCTCCAAAAATTTGATTGCTTGTACAGAACGGCAGAAACAAGTTGAGTTTTCTAACCCTAACCCTCAATGTCATTATAACGACAATAATAACAGTGATAATGACAAAAACCATTTAATATATCAAATAATAATGATAATAATATAACAGAACTTGTCCATTATCTCAACCTGCACATTAATACCTAGAGAAAAAAAAGTGATTTCACTTTGAATAACTACCTGGCAGTTGACTTTCTGGCATTTCTGATCAGCCATTCTCCAGAGACGGTTGCTGTGGTGAGAACTGGTCTTTCATTGTTCAGGTCACTCTGCAAAGCCTGGAAACAAAAACAGACAACAGATCCACATCAATCATCAGAAGATCAAGGATTACAAAGTATACAAGTATTTTAAAGCCGGGTGTCAAGCCAACATGTAAGTCACTGGGAGTGGATAAACTTCATTTTTGCTTGACTGCCAACTCTCATTTGCACAAAAAAAATTAAAATACCTTTCCCAACACTATTAAAAATCCTAGATGGTAGCCAAGAAATTCAAGTTGACGGATAACTGATGTCATAATTGCTTCAATTTAATACCATTATGTTGTATTGACTTAGTTTTTGACGTCATAATTGACATTTTTAGCTACCATTATAGTTTTATTGACTTATATCTAACTAACGTATTTACCATTGTGAACAGTAATAATAATGGGTTTTTAGATGGTGGCCACTCTCGTACCCCCTTCCCCCGGCCAATCCTAGGAGTTCCAAACAAAACCCAATTAGAATGGAATGGAATGAACAGAGAGATTATTATGAACAACAGAGCCAGCTCCCACTGACCTCCAATTCATCCATCTTGTCTTTTACAGCCTGCATATCTTTCTCGTCAACCTCTTCACTCATCAAATCCTGCTTCTTTTTCCCAAACTTGGCCAAAAGCCTCGCTACGGCATCCTGGAACTCACTTCCCTTCTTGAGGTGGTCATCATAGTGCTCCTCAAAACGTGCCATTTTACCCTTCAGATCTTTTACGCGGTTATTTAGCGCCCGCAGCTGGCTGTTAACCGCTGCCACGTCTGAACTGGAGTCTTGCAGTCTCAGGAGGTCCTCACCGGATTTGTTGACCGCCGCTGAAGCATCGTCTAGGGATTTCTCCAGCTCCTAAGCAAACACAAATGTTGATTTTTTAGCAAGATGCTAACAAGGTAATGTACAAGATCGTCACGAAAAACGGCTCATTCAAATTCTGTATTACAATAAACATTGAAAATGCACAAGTTTTAAATGTTTAAGGCTGGTCTTTTTTGAAAACCATTGGAAGTCAGCAATTTAAATTAATGGAAACTTCGATGAGGTTAATTTGTTAGCAACATTAAGTTTGAAAATATATACACAAACATAATTCGACTCGCACTCCTGTTCATGTACACTAGCGTATCCAACATATATACGTACATACACACAGACGTTAATGCGTACATACATACAAAGATACACACGCACATAGTTACGTTCATGCATACATACACGTGCATAAATACATATATACATACGAATGTACTTACATGCAATTATACAAAAACACATACATACATACACTCATACATTACATGCATGCATGCATGCAAACCTACATACATACATACATACAAACACTGTTACACTTCCCTACATAGTTGATATAGACATTTCACGAACACATACAAACCCAGACCCTTAACCATTACCATAACCATACACATGTGAAGACAGACGAAACTGTGCGAGAAGAAAACTGGATACAACTATCCTGAACAAATATGACCACAAAATATGGTAACAAAGTATTAGTGTATGCTAAAAAATTACATATATAAATGACATTCACAGGGCTACACAGTACTGAAAATGTTGAACTTTTAACATCCAAAACAAGGAAAAAGACAGAACATAATGAAAAGTGTACCGATATGCAAGAGTTAAACTGAAGAAGACAAAACAATTACAGCAATCAAAAAACTCTTTCGTGTAACTTAGGAAAAGGACACAAGATAAAAAGATAAATATTGTTGAAAACGGTTTGATCATTTGGCCCGCGGTGCCGATTCAGCAAGAATACAGAGTTTATCCCAAACTGTACAACCTATTTTCTTTAAAATAAAATTAAAAACGAACAAAAAACTTCTACGAACAACATCGCAAAACCGTTATTTTTTTGCTAGTAAAACACCCAATCAGTTTTGAACCAAACATAAAAAGGGAAGTTTGTAAATAAAACAAAGAACTAATTTTAGCCCCAGGGTGTATTGTTCTATCATTAAGTTGTAAGTCGTTAACGGATGACAAACACTTAGTGCAAAATCCTCTGGTACAATACAAGAACATAAACTGACTCAATATCATATGCTTCAGTGATTTATTTACACAGAGAACAATAAAAATTGATATTATTTGACCAAAGATGATTTAAATTGTCAAAAGCGAAAACATTATGCAGATCAAAAAAGCTAGATAAAGCGTGTCCAATTCTTTTATACTATTTCAAAATTGTGTTGAACAGAACGGGCAGATTTCGTGCGCTGAATCGCCACCCACGTGGGGATTTTAAAAACTGACATGTTATTCGTGGTGTAAAGAATATTTTCACTTTTGTTCTCTTGTCAAAAGTGACAAAAACAATTGAAAAGGCCACACACAAAAGAAACTTTAAATCGAGGTCGCGTGGGTTTTCCCTTTCGTCAACAATGCGAGACAGATTCCGCATAGCGTCAAGTGCCATCATCAAAGCTAGTCAGAACCAACTGCATGCAAGCCAAACGCAAGCACCATGAATAAATCACGCAAGGCGGAGCCTTAAGCACTTGTATCATTCCCTAATATAGATGCGGTGCTGATACTTAGCAATATCAACAACATGAGTGCACGACAATTTATTCATCGAATGTCGAACATTGACACAATAATACTCACTAGCTTTTGATTTTCGATATTTATAGTAATTCGAAACTGAAATATGATTTACTTTAGTTAAAGGCGAATTAAGGAACTTTTTTATCTTAAGAACAACCTAAAGTGGTAATCACGCAAATCGTGCTCGTAACATCTTCGGATTTTCGTTTCCAGACACCCGCAACTTTGTAAAAATATTTATGAAAGTCGTAACAGACGTGCAGACATCAGCTGTAGTTAAAAAAGATATTTTACATCAGAAAAGCAACCGCACATAAAGTATATTAGCTTTTTGTTATAAACCAGAGGTTTTCGTGAAATTTATTAGAACAAAAGTATGTTTCCCTTGAACAATTAACTTTTTCGAGTTTTTCCATAATTTAAACGAAAAAAATATAGCCACAACTGTCAACACAAGTTAGAATAAAACTCTTGAAGACCGGAATCCGTTCCTTTACTGAAATATTCGATAATTAGTTTCCGTGTTCTTTCAATTTTATCGACTGAAGATAACGTGTTGAAAGATTTGTGGTTGTTTTGATAAATAAAAGTAATTTCACCTAAGGAAACTGTACGCTGTTTATAAACTCTACAGCCCGTTAGAGCGCCGACTCGCTTTACCATATTAAAATATTTCGCTCACCTTTAGTGGTACAGCATGGTGCCGTCTGGCTTCCGACAAATGGCCCCAAGTTGCCTTTTCTGCTCGTACAATGTTATTACCCAATCCCAAATCAATAAAATCTTCAGTATGTTGATCGTCTTGATGTACAAATTCGCGCGAATTTGGTGTAATTAAATTTCCAAACCACACGTTTATAAACTTAACGTGTTCGGGTTGCTCTCGCTCCGCTCCATTTCTTTTAGTATAGTTATTGTTTATTTCTTTAACAGTAAACTTTTCCCGTGGCCTTCCACGAGTTCTAGTCGGCGAAACACGAATTGAGCATTCGCTTGGTGTGGGACTATAATCTCGACCAACACTACTCCCACTCGAGAATTCATCCAAACTAGAACTGCAGGACTGCGAACGTGCTGCTCTGCTCAGAAGCGGTGAAAACGATCGTTCACTAGCTGTTGCACGGTCAGTTTTTTGGACATCGTATAAACAGAGACTACTACTAGTTCTACTGGCCACCTCTTCGCGATTCTGAGCCATGGTAACACAAAACGCACGACCGTAGTTTTGATCAAATGATAGAGACGTCGGCGAACCGACTTCATTGTGTATATTACGATGATTTCTTGTCTGTGGGTAAGCACATGCTCTGCAGTTACAACTGAATTCGGAAGAGTTCTCTCCAGAATCGCTGCTATCCATCCTTCCTCAAAATCGTTTCAGCCAACAAAACTCCGCACGGTTTGTCCTGCACGAATGAATCAATATTACACCGCAAATACGAACAGTTAAAACATTATTCATGCCGTCCTGTTTGATGCGTCTCGCAGTTCCCTAATAAATTGACGAAATATAAAAAAGCTGAAACACAGTCCAGTTGGCGATGGTGAAGCTTGCTCACACGACGTAATCATACTTCAATATTATTTAAAAGCATTTTAAGTTTTTAAACAAACGGCCACACGACACAGAACGCTGGTCTGTATTTTCGTCGTCAAATATAGTTTCGTTAATTATTCATTCACAAAACCGTATTTACATTTGAGAACTAGGTCGCTTCCTTTGTGACCAAAGCGTAAACAATATTGAACTGGTCGATCAAGAGCATATATATTGGATTCACCAAAACTTATTTATATCGAGTTTGATTGATAGCAAAAATGACAAGCTTAAACTTATCCATTAAAAGTACGAAAATATTCAAAACTCATATGCAAAATACTATAAATCTACTCTTGTAAAGATCCTTTCTGTGTAGAAAAAGTCTATAATTAGGTCTTATGCGATACAGATGTCAAGTGAAAGTGTTAATACTTTGCTGCATGGGTCAATCAAATTGTAACAGATAAACGCGTCAGACTCCACCGCCTCGAGAGCAAGGGATGGGCATTCGATGGTGCTGTTCCAGGTCCTTTAATAACCGACTAGCAAGAAAAACTTCCAGGATTCAACGCCAGTCGAATTTTTTGCATCCTCTCTTCAATAACTGGGAAATTGAAAAACCAACCAGTTTCCTCTACATTCCCTCGCCATTACAAGATGAAAACAAACAGTTTCAAAACAACGGAAAGAAAATGCTACTGTTTTATTGACGCATAAGTTTCTTGTGATTAGGATTTGCATGATTTTCATACCAAGGAAAAAGCAATGCAAATCGAACAACAGAGAATGGCTTTCTTGGTATTATCATTTTGTCCAGCCGAGCAGGCATATAAAAGAAGCAGTTGGGTTTGAACTAAGTCAACAGGTGTGTCATGAAAAACAAATACGTATTCCATCCGCAAGCATTAGTAGGAAATAGAAAAAAATGGATACGAGAACAATAAAAATATGCTTGGGAAGATAGAAAAGACACACGATTTTGTAATTTCTGCATAAGTAAATAAATTTTTAGCTGGTAGTTTCAATTAAAAGCTGGTGGCTAACTGTGTTTAGTGTTGGCACGCAAGCTGATCTCGACTCGCGAGTTGAAATTTGAAAGATCAAAATGATCCGAAAACAAAGGGCTCGTTGAGTGAAATTTAACGGTAGTAAAATCGTAGTTAAAAAGAAGAAAGACGATATTCTAAAGAGCTGTGTGAAAACGGGTCTGAGTTACCATCAAAATAGAGTTTGCCTCTTACACTAAAACAAAGTTTTAACTAGTTTCTACCAAACACTTTTGTAGTCTTGTCGTCTTAACTAGCCTGCTAGTCGGCGCTCCTGTTAGGTTAAAATCGAAAACAATAAAAATCTGTCAAGTGCGAACTGACCCTACTATAACAAAAAGGTCAACATTTTGTGATTTTCCTGGAAAGGCTGGCAATATGCCAAGGGTATTGAACGATGACGCAAGAGCTATAAAAAACAAAATGAGGCAACACACAATTTGATAAAATTAAACTAGTCAATAACAATTAAAATGCGGGGGATAACGATTTCATGATTATCCAGTCCTATCCTATCGTCTATTAAGTTTTCCAAAAGTCAACGTTTTTCAAATAGCTTTATGTTTCAGGAGGCAGAAAGTAACCCTAAGCCACCCACCGTTGCAAATAATTGAATAAAATTGTAAGATTTCAACACAGCAAGCGATGTGGTAAGAAAGTAAGAGCACGCGCGGGCCCCCCAGCAGCTGTTTGAAGCTTTCTGATTGGGTAATCGAACAATGACGATAACAGTAACAGCATATAAACAAATGAACATAAAGAGCCGCTGTGTGGGCGGTAATGTAGCAGTAACAGCAAACAGTATCCGTTTTCGATTTACGCTTCAGTTTCCGCGAAAAATGACCTGAAGTCAAGGCTTGGTGCGAGAAAAATACAGCAAATGTATGAAAACTGAGCATCTAGCCTCGACTTCAGGTTATTATTCGCGGGAACTGAAGCGTTGTTCCGAAATTGGGTGTTAACTTTACGGAGCTTTACATTCAATAGTTTACATTTGACTTGTTAGAAATAGAATTTGACAGTACTTCAGGTAATATGTATAAGCGGTCTTCCGATAAAATAATTTTTTACGTACTCTCCTGTAAGCCAGTGACAATAGCAAGAGAAGACACACTGACCCAGACAGTCAGTAGACGCTTGAAACAAACAAAATGAGACGGATAAAAAATTCAACGGGTTGATGAAACAAGTCTTGGGGTGCGTCCAACTGACCGTATTCCGTAATAAGAATAGGTACTATAAAACTTTGATCTCTTCGTTTGAGTTCGAAAAGGCAACTTTAAACTAATCCTCTCAAAAGTCAGATTTAAAGGGGGAGGGACGATGCTACCCCCCCCCCCCCCTTCACTCGTTGACAAGTTTTACACACCTAACAAGGGGGAAAACACTTAAAAACATACAATGATACAGTGGAAAATAAATACTCTTTCCCGGCACAGCAATTTCTCCAAGTTAAATGACAAAACTCTCCCAACCTGTTTACACGGACACTATGGATACAGTTTAGGAGAATTCAAAAATACGTCATATGGCGTGCTAGGGGCTGGGAGGATTATTAAATCAAAAATATAAACCAGTAAACGCGTTTTAAAACACAAACCTTGAGTTCTTTGCTCTCCATTGAAATCTTCTCAGGTTCGGGTCCAAATGCCTTTTGCATTGACTGCTTTTCTTCAATCTGTGCCACAATAGCCGACAGTTTATCCAAGTCATTCTGGTATTTCTCAGCCGCAGGTCCAACAACGTCCAGTTTCGCCTCCCGGTCATCCACCTCCTTGGTCACGTGATTCCACGTGTCGAGGATCCCATTAATCTCGTGCTCCAGCTCCGGCCCATCTTCAGGCTCCGTATGCTGCACCAGGACCTGGGAGGCCTGTTGGAACTCCTCGATTACCGGTTTCTGTTGCTTGATTTCGGACTGAAGGGACTAAAAAAGAGCATCAAATTCGTTACTTGTGTTTTTATTAAATGAGTTAGAGTCTATCCTGCTTTATTTTTCACTTCAACGTTTTAAACTTCTGTACAAAACACTTGAGATGAACCTAACACCAAATGTTTACAATCTTTAAGATAGTTAACACGTGTTGCGACAACTGCCGTTCGCATGTTGGAACATATTTGATTTTCCGAAAAGGAAGGCTTCGCTTAACGAAAATACCGTATCAATGACTCCAAGAACGTAAAGAGTAAAGAGAAAGTTCTGGCTTCTTATTCTACTTATCTTTAAATAACCTGACTATTAAAAACTATGAAATGCCTAAAGAAACTGGAAGTTTTACGTACAATCGTAAAATCTTGGTTTCTCAACTTTTAGGTAATATGGGTAACGCAAAGTTCAAAGTGAAACAAAATTTCTCCCCCCCCCCGTCTGCTAGTAAATAAGCGGCTCTCCCGAATGTTAATATTTACAGTATTCTTCAAAATATCTACAGCCAAGTTTAAATTAGCAGCAAAACGTTAACGATTTAGCTGAAATTACAGTGCCGTATTGCAATGTTCATACGGATCTTTAACTTGTCAAGTCGTGGTTAGTGCTAGCGAATGTAAATGCGAACTTGTTAATCTGGTTTAACTTGTTTAAACTTGAACATCACAGTTAGCATCTGCACGAAAGTGTGTTCAAATACACGTGCGTGAGTTTTGCAAGATCGCTTATAGTGCATGTGAAAGAGCATTTAAGAGATATACGGAAGCCACGCATGTGTACAGAAAGAGGGAAAAAAAACAAGACAAGACGTTTTCCAGACAATGGGTAGTAGTATGGAGGGCAATCGATTCAGAATGAAGCAAGTAGGTCGAAACCCTGAAGGACGTGTTATCTGAATCCTTTAAGCCGCTGGTACCTTGAGTAAGCGTGAAAACGTGTAAACATTGAGTCTCTACAAAAAAAACGGAATGGGTGGTGAAAGTGACGTGAAAACGACTTGCAAAAAGTGACATGAATTTGTAGTACATGTCCGAGAAACAAATAAATACAAACAAATAACTTTTACTACAGCAGTTGCACGTGCAAATAATAAGAACAACAATGATAGAGGTTTCAAAGCAGACCAGCTCTAAAAAGAGCTGTTTTTACACTTGATTTGGTAATAAAATGACTAAAGCTCTGAAAAGAGCTATTTCCAAATCAGTCAAGTGCTGCAGTCCCAAACTTCTTGGGGCTGTGAATGTTTTTATTCAACCAAACCTGCAAAAATAAGATGTATGCTATACATACAGACACAGGCAACGAGTGTCTATGGTGCACATAATTAACAACAAGAGATTCTACAACAAAACGCTTTCTAAAAAGTAAAATACAAACAAAGCAAAACACAGAAAATTCCAAGACCACCAAGACATGTTTTGTCGTCTACAAAACAAGGAAAATTTGATGCCCATTTTTCAATATTTAATATCTTGTTTAAGCAATTTAAGGTTTGTCTAACAATTCCTAAAATACTTGTTAATGAAACGTGAACGTTTATTTGTAGTTAACATTCCCAAAGTACAAAACAAATATTGTTTACAAAACAAGCAGTCTTTAGATCTTTTAAATGCCGCAAACGAATTACATTTAAGCTACTGAATGACCCGTATGCGGAGAACAGTAATAGGTTTAAAACTAAACGCTTAATTCATTATTTGAATTGGTCATTAAAACAAACATTCTGATTTCTCGGTCCCCACCTTCTATGGACCAGACCCAAATAACCACAGCGGTGTAAAGTATTTATATTAAAAATTTTTAACAGAAGTTGCCCTTTTAAGAAATACAATCTTAAAGTGTTAAATTAATATTTGAACGTTCCAATTGAACACTAGGCTTTACAGAGCAATACAGCGCGATAGAGTACACTGGCCAGTTATAACTAAGCTTATATCTGACATCGCAACTCAATATTTTATCTCCATTATTTCACAAAGTTGCTATGTATTACTCGCATTAACAGGTTATTTTATACTTTGTTTTATTGTATTAGGTTGTTTACTCATGATGAAAATAACTTTTACAATATTCTGACTACGTTTTGAATCATGTTAGTAAGCAGTTACATGAACAAGAGAGGCTTTGATTAGTTTTAAAACTTCGAAAGCATCGGCGAAAAATTACTTTAACTTTGCCATTTAGAGGGAGTTAACCGTTATTTACAACAGTTCTTCTTAATTTGCAATCAAATCCCACCAAGGTTAAAAAAGCCTTTCAGCCCATTGCCAGTTTAGCAGTACGTAAATCCGCATAAAATTAGTTGTTTGACAAAAAAATAAACCAATTGATTATACACAGCAATTCATCCAAGATGAAAAACACATTTCTCCCAACAAGGAAACTATAGAAACAGTTTATGAGAACTTAGCAATACGTCATATAGCGTGTTTGGGCTCAGAGGGTTAAGAGGCAACCCAGTCTTTCAGACTCTTTGGCTATCTACGTAAACAGACCGTCTGGCAAAATGGGTCGTGATGTTTTTCACGCTCAAAACTTTTTAGCAGGTACTTTAAGATACCTTAATATAAATCCGCTGTTCTTGAATTTCAGCTACTTTCCAGGACACTGGCCTCAGATAGCTAACTTTTCTTACGGTCGCCATCAGCCAGCATACAAACGTCTCAAGTGAGAATCGCAACTGTATGTTGTACTTTACCATCCGCAACACGATTAAAGATCTTCGTTCCACGATTAACACGTAGATGCGTTCTATGATGTGCAGGTATCGGGTCCGAACTCGGGAAGCAGTTGGCCCTGACGCCTCCCTCGAACGTTCAGGTACTTGGTACACTTCTGGTTTTTCCGCAAAGCTTGTTTCTTCATCTGCTGGAGCGACTTGCAACTCAAGACCTTGTTCACTGGGCGCTATTTCAACCGTTTCTATTGGTTCCTCGTCTTTACGCTGTAACCTAGGTTGTTGGATTTGGAAAGATGTAGATGTTGTCCACACCGTCTTTGAGACTCGCTGAAGTCGTCTTCCATTTTCCATCACATGCTCTGCAATGGTTTCCTCTTCTTCATCCTCTGGTTCTAACGACTCAAACTTCAAAGATTCCGGTGCCAGTTCAATTTCTAGCTCTAGAGGTACATGTGCCACTGCACGACCTTTTGGAAGAAAAGTTTTTGTAGAAACAACTCTTTTGACAACCTTCCTAACTTTTCGACCTTTATCATCGACAAATTCTTCAACTTGCTCAACTTCACCTGGTTCAGCTTCGGTTGTTTCCAAGGTCTCAAGAGGAACTGGGTCTTCTTCCTCCAACTGATGAATGGTGACTCGTGCCGCTGGCGTGCATGTAGCAGTAGTTACTACTCGTTGGTATGGTCTAACTGTGTAAGGCTTTGCATATCTCTCATTGGCTGGAGTTGTAGTATCCAGATCTATTTGCTCTTCAATATTCTGAGGGATATCTTCTAAGTACACTGGTGTCGCTGACTCGAACAAAGGAACTGATTGGTCGGGTTTGTTGCCCGTAGAAGACAAAGGCTCCTCTGTCGCAACATTTTTACTGCTCAGCACAACACTTGTGGTAGCTAATGGCTGCCGGATTATTCTCTGAACCCTTCTTCCTTTATCTTGCATAAACACCACTACTTCCTGGTCTCCAGTGCTTGGCGTTGTTTCTACCTGCTCGACACAAGGTAACTTCTCTACAGATACCTTACGTTCTCCGTCATGACGGACTGTTCGTGTAATGACAGACTGTGTTGTAACAGTGTGCTTCACTTGTCTCTTGTTTCGCCTTCTGTGAGCATCAACATAAATTTCCACTCCATTCTCAGCAGCTGCTTCTTGCGGCTGTTCAATTTCAGCTGGTTCAACTTCCTTCGGTTCTTTCCCGAGATAAACTGGTTCCAACTTCTCCAAGAGCGGAGCGTAGGTCTTCTTGTCTTCAGGGAGTTCCCCTTCTTCCACTTTGCTAGGTTTGTCAAGGTCTTCTAGATTTGGAACAAATCCTTCCCTGTCCACAGCAAATACTGGTACAGTGACTTCCATCACAGGGATTCCTTCAATTGTTTCTCTTTGAGGAATAATGACAGGAGAGTTAACATCATCCTCTGGCAAAACTGGCGTTGATGGTTCTTCGTCAGCTTTACTAGGTTCATCGGAAAGAAACACAGGTTCCAAATTCTGAAACGCTGGCTGCTCAAAATCGTTAATGGTTTCTGTTTCAGAATCACCTAAAGGTGGTACCTTCACCACGATTTCCTCAGGACCTTTTCCACTTCTTCGAATTGACACTGTCTTTGTCGTAACAGTTCTCTTGACAATTCGCATGACCTTTATCCCTTGTTCATCAACAAACTCTTCCACTACATCTTCAGTTGGAGGCTCTTCAACCTGGCGCTCTTCTTTTTCTTCTCCACCTTCTGCTGGAGGTTCTTTTGGCCCTTCGTTTGCTCCTTCTAAGCACTCGAGATCAGGAATCAAAATTTCTCTTCCTTCGGACGTTGAAGTGATTCTCTCCTCTTGAACTCTTGAGGATAAACTCATGGATGATGTGGGTTTTTGCGGTTCAATCGGAAATAAGATTTCAGGTGATAAAACATTTCTAGGCTGCTCCTCATCTAGGGGAACGAACCACCGGGGATGTTTATACTTGCGTTGCAATTCTATAACTACAATCTCATCATCATCTGATTCTTCTACTTCTTCTTCCTCTTCTTCTCCCTCTTTTTCACTTACAGGTTCTTCTGAACGAATTGGAGATGTCTTCTCTGGGTAAGTCAACTCTACACCCACATGCGTTGGTTCTTCCGAAAGAAATAAAGGCTGCAGCGTTTCAAAGACTGGTTCCCTTTCACCTGCTGGTACTTCATTTGCAGGCGTCTGATCAGGTTTAGGCCCTTTGTCCAGCTCATCAAAATTTGGAAGGACAATCTCTTTCTTAGCTACGCTTAAGCTAAAAAGATCTTCCTGCGCAGGTACACCTTTAAGTGTTTTTCTCTGTGGAACATCAATCTTGGCATCAATGATGTCTAAAGGTGTCGTATCTACACGTTCTGTTGGAACTATTTCCTCGTCAGTAGAACCTTCAAATACTTCCAATGGGATATACGGGACATACTCATCTCTCTGTTCCGGCATTATTTCTTCATTTACTTCAGGGGCAGATGTTTCTTTCTGTTTTGGCTCAAATGGTTCAGCAGGAACTCCCCAAATATGCTCTTCCCTGTACGTTTTTGGCTTGTCAGGTTCTTGAACTGTTAGAAGCCAATCAGGCATATCGATTGTTCGTACAGTTTTATTTGGCGAAACCACTTCTTCTTCCTTGGCTTCTTCAGGTCCTTTTGATATATCAATCATCACTGTAGCGTCTTCAGGAGCTTTCGTTCCTCTCGTAACAGTCACTCTTTTCGTTGTGATAGTTCTCTTCACAACCCTCCTTACTGTCCTTCCCTGATCATCGGTAAATTCTTCAACGATGTCTTCAGGCGATTCATCTTCTGCTGGCAGATCAATACTTGGTTCCTCAGAGAGAAACAAAGGCTCAAGATTCTGAAAGACTGCCGCCTCTTTCAAAGGTTCAGGTGCAACTAAAGGTTCCTTTTCTTCAGTCGCAGGAGTCTGGCGTGGTCCAGCCATCTCCAACTCATCCAAATCAGGGAAAACAATCTCTCTCTTAGTTACACTTGAAGTTAAAAGATCTTCTTGTGCAGGTACACCCTTAAACGTTTTCTTCTCTGGAATATTTATCTTGATATCAATGCAATTAAAAGACGTCCTGTCCACAGGTTCTGCTTGTACTGTTTCCTCGACTGTAGAACCTTCAAACACTTCCAGTGGGATGTAAGGGACATACCATTCTCTTTGTTCCGGCACTATTTCTTCATTTACCTTAAGTGCAGATGTTTCTTTCTGCTTTGGCTCTTGTGGTTCAGCAGGAACACCCCAAATATGCTCTTCTCTGTATGTTTTGGGCTTCTCAGGTTTTTCAACTGTTAGAAGCCAATCAGGCATATCGACTGTTCGTGCAACGTTATTTGGTGCAATCAATTCTTCCTCCTTGGCTTCTTCAGGTTCTTTTGGTATCTCGATCATCACTGTAACGCCTTCAGATGCTCTCTTTTCTCTTGTTACAGTAATCTTTTTCATTGTAATAGTTCTTTTCACAACCCTCCTTACTGTTTTGCCTTGATCATCAGTAAATTCTTCTTCGATATCTTCAGGAGACTCATCTTCTACTGGCTCCTCAAGAGCCTGTTCTAAAGGCTGAGTCTCCTCAGGATGTACAAGTGCTAATGGAGTTTTTAATTCTACTGTAACTTCTTCTGGTAGTCTCGTCCTTCTGCTAACAGAGATAGTCTTGGTTGTAAAAGTGCGCTTCACAATTCGTCTTACTGTTCGTCCTTCTTTATCAACAAACTCTTCAACCACATCTTGAGTGGGAACATCTTCGTCATTGTTATCCACATCTAAAACTTCAAAATCTGGAATAATGACATTTCTTTTAACAAAAACTGGTGTAACGTTTTCTTCCTCTTGCTGGGGAGACAAAGGAAAAGTCGGACGCTTACTTGGTTGATCAATGGGGAATAACTGTTCTGGTGATGGCACGGATGGAAGCGGACTTTCATCTTCAACAGGAACAAACCATTTCGGATGTTTGTACCTGCGTTGAATATCAATAACCACAACTTCATCGTCATCTGATTCTGCGTCTTCCTCATCCTCTTCTTCTTTCTCGGCTTCTTTTTCCTCTATAGCTTCCGGCTGCTCTAAAGGAATGGGTAGTGCTATTTTTAGCCTATCTTCCGGCTGATCAATATTTGGTTCCTCAGAGAGAAACAAAGGCTCAAAATTCTGAAAGACAGGAGTTACTTTCGGTTCCACTGGCAGCTCTTTCAAAGGTTCGGGTGCAACTAATGATTCCTTTTCTTCGGTAGTAGGAGTCTGGTTTGGTCCAGCCTTCTCCAACTCATCCAAATCAGCGAAAACAACCTCTCTCTTAGTTACACTTGAAGTTAAAAGATCTTCTTGTACAGGTACACCCTTAAACGTTTTCTTCTCTGGAATATTTATCTTGATATCAATGAGATCAAAAGACGTCCTGTCCACAGGTTCTGCTTGTACTGTTTCCTCGACTGTAGAACCTTCAAACACTTCCAGTGGGATGTAAGGGACATACCATTCTCTTTGTTCCGGCACTATTTCTTCATTTACCTTAAGTGCAGATGTTTCTTTCTGCTTTGGCTCTTGTGGTTCAGCAGGAACACCCCAAATATGCTCTTCTCTGTATGTTTTGGGCTTCTCAGATTCTTTAACTGTTAAAAGCCAATCAGGAATGTCGACTGTCCGTACAACGCTACATGGCGAAACCACTTCTTCTTCCTTGACTTCTTCAGGTTCTTTTGGTATCTCGATCATCACTGTAACGCCTTCAGGAGCTCTTTTCTCTCTCGTTACAGTCACCCTCTTTGTTGTTATAGTTCTTTTCACAACCCTCCTTACTGTCCTTCCCTGATCATCAGTAAATTCTTCCACAATGTCTTCAGGCGATTCATCTTCTGCTGGCTCGTCAGGAGCCTGTTCCAATGGCTGAGCCTCCTCTAGCTGTACAGGTACTGCTGGGGATTTCAATTCTACTGTCACTTCCTCCGGTAGTCGTCCTGTCCTGCTGCTAATAGAAATGGTTTTGGTTGTGACAGTGCGCTTCACAATTCTTCTTACTGTTCTTCCTTCTTTGTCAACAAACTCTTCAACCACATCTTGAGTGGGAACGTCTTCGTCCTTCTTTTCCTCATCTAAAATTTCAAAACCTGGCAAAACAACATTTCTTTTAACAAAAACTGGAGTAATGTTTTCTTCTTCTTGCTGGGGTGACACAGGAAAAGTCGGGTGCTGTACTGGTTGATATACTGGGAATAACAGTTCTGGTGACGGCACGGATAAACGCGGACTTTCATCTTTAACGGGAACAAACCACTTCGGATGTTTGTACCTGCGTTGGATATCAATAACTACAACTTCATCGTCATCTGATTCTTCATCTACCTCATCCTCTTCGTCTTTTTTGACTTCTTTCTCCTCTTTTACTTCCAGATGCTCCAAAGGAATTGGCCGTGCTTTTTCTTGCCTTTCTTGGGGCTGATTAATATTTGGTTCCTCAGAGAGGAACAAAGGCTCAAAATTCTGAAAGACACGAGTATCTTGTTCTTTCGGCTCGACTGCCGCCTCTTTCAAAGGTTCAGGTGCAACAAATGGTTCCTTTTCTTCAGTCGCAGGAGTCTGGCTTTGTCCAGACTTGTCCAACTCGTCAAAATCAGGGAAAACAACCTCTCTTTTAGTTAGACTTGAAGTAAAAAGATGTTCTTCTGTAGGTACACCTTTTATTGTTTTCTTCTGAGGAATATTTATCTTGATATCAACGAGATCAAAAGAAGTCATGTCCACAGGTTCTGCTGGTACTGTTTCCTCGACAGTAGAACCTTCAAATACTTCCAATGGGATATAAGGGACACACCCTTCTCTCTGTTCTGGCATTATTTCTTCATTTACTTCAGGTGCGGTTGTTTTATTCTGCTTTGGCTCCTGTGGTTCAGCAGGAACTCCCCAAATATGCTCTTCTCTGTATGTTTTGGGGGTGTCAGGTTCTATAACTGTTACAAGCCAGTCAGGCATATCGACTGTTCGTGCAAATGTTTTTGGTGAAATTACTTGTTCGTCATTGGTAACTTCAGATCCTTTTGGTATCTCGATCGTTAACGTAGCGCCTTCAGCAGCTCTCGTCCCTCTCGTAACAGTCACTCTCTTCGTTGTGATAGTTCTCTTCACAACCCTCCTTACTGTCCTTCCCTGATCATCAGTAAATTCTTCAACGATGTCTTCAGGCGATTCATCTTCTGCTGGCTCGCAAGGAGCTTGCTTCAAAGGCTGAGCATCTTCAGGCTGTGCAGGTGCTTCTGGGGATTTCAGCTCGACTGTAACTTCCTCGGGCAGTCTCGTCCTTCTGCTAATGGAAACAGTTTTGGTTGTGACACTGCGCTTCACAATTCTTTTTACGGTTCTTCCTTCTTTGTCAACAAACTCTTCAACCACATCTTCAGTTGGAACGTCTTCGTCTCTGTGTTCCTCATCTAACATTTCAAAATCTGGAATAACGACTTTTCTTTTTACAAAAACTGGTGTAATGTTATCTTCTTCTTGCTGGGGAGACAAAGGAGAAGTCGGGCGTTGTCTTGGTTGATCTGTGGGGAATAAAACTTCTGGTGGTGGCACGGATGGAAGCGAACTTTCATCTTCAACAGGAACAAACCACTTCGGATGTTTGTACCTGCGTTGGATATCAATAACCACAACTTCATCGTCATCTGATTCTTCATGTTCCTTATCCTCTTCTTTGTTCGTGTCTACTGGCTGCGCCGAAGGAATCGGCAGTGCTTTTTCTGGCCTCTCTTGGGGCTCAACAATCTTTGGTTCCTCAGGGAGAAACAAAGGCTCAAGATTCTGAAAGACAGGAGTTTCTTGTTCTTTCGGTTCGACTGGCGGCTCTTTCAAAGGTTCGTCCTCTTCTTTCACTTCTTCACCTTTAGGCTCTTTCAAAGAAATGACCTGATCTTCTCTTGGTTGCTTTGGTTGTTTGGTTTCTAGCTGTTCACTTATACTTTCAGGAACATTTGCCTTCCTAGTAACAGTTTTAGTTACAACAGTTCGTCTTACTATCCTTTTAATTTTCCTTCCTGTTTCATCAACAAACTCTTCAACCTCGTCAACAGTAGGTGGTTCTTCATCACTAGCTTTCTCCAGCTCATTAAAATCAGGAAATACCAACCTCTTGTTAATGACAGTTGAAGAAAAGGTTTCCTCCTCTGCGGGAACCCCTACAATAACTCGTTTCTGCGGAATGGTAA
This sequence comes from Umimayanthus nakama, assembly GCA_027574985.1. Lineage (NCBI taxonomy): Eukaryota > Metazoa > Cnidaria > Anthozoa > Zoantharia > Parazoanthidae > Umimayanthus > Umimayanthus nakama. The sequence continues at coordinate 4,494 of JAOBRG010363237.1, read as the reverse complement.
GCTCCATTGGGATGTCATCATCGGGAAGGATGCCTTCGGGCTTTCCTGAGGACATTTCTTCCCCAGGTGTACCCTTAAACAATTCAAGTGGAACATAAGGGACTTCACCGACTGATTCAACAGGTACAATTTCCTCTTGTACCAAAGGAACGCTAGAATAATTTTCTTCTGGCTTTTTCGGTTGTTCCGGTATGCCCCATACATGTTCTTCCTTGTATGTTTTGGGATCTGGGCGATCCACGAAAGTCGCCGGCCAGTCTGGCAACTCTACTTTCCGTGTAACTGTAGAAGGAGAAATGTTCTCCTCTTCTTGGTTGTCATCAGGTGTACATCTCTCTCCGGGGACTGCGTGTCTCTTTGAAACAGTCACAGTTTTGGTTGTAACAGATCTTCTAATAAGTCTCCTCACCTTTCTTCCAGAACTATCGATAAATTCTTCAATTTCGTCCTCTGCTTCTGGTTTCTTTGCTTCTTCTGTTTGCTGCTCTTGGGGTCTGTTATCTGGTACTGATTCATTTAGAATATTCAATTTTACTTCTTCTGGAAGCCTCCCCTGAAGTTCTTCTAAAGGCTTCTGAAGAAAAACTGGTAAACCTTTTTCTAAAACGGGCACCCCTTTGATTGGTGGATCGACTTGAGTGACAGTTTTAGTGATAGATCGCCTGATGATTCGCCTCACTTTTCTTTCTTGATCATCAACGAACTCTTCGACTTCATCTTCAGTAGGTAATTCCCTGCTAGTTGCGTGCTGTAGTGGCTCTTCTGTTGCAATAGGTTCGGGCAGTTTTGATGGAGCAATTTCAAAAGACATTTTAGGAAACTTGCTCTTACCAAGTGTGACAGTTTTCGTTGTTACCCGCCTCACAATTCGTCGAACCTTGTTTCCTTCATCATCAGTGAATTCTTCAACAAGGTCTTCAGGTTGAGGTTCCCCTTCAATCATTCTATCTGCTTCATTTGTTGGGTCTTCTACCTTGTAGGTATCCGGATGTTTTCTGTCATTAGACAAAGTCACAGTTCTTGTTGTAATGGTTCGCTTTACAACTCGTCTGACCTTTCTTCCCTGATCATCAATGTATTCTTCAAAAACATCCCCCTCGGGCTGAATTTCATCAATTGGTTCTAGTGGATAGTTCATTTGTTCTTCCACAGACTCTTTCCTTTCAGGGTCAGATTCAGTTGCATAGTCAATCTCGGTCGATAAGTCCCCAGGAGGCCTTTGACCCTTGGTGACTGCGACAGTCTTTGTCGTTATTACCCGCTTCACAATTCGTCTCACTCTTCTTCCTTGGTCATCAATGTATTCCTGCACTACATCTTCGGTAGGAGGTTCTTTGCCAATCTTTACTGGTTCTATACCTTGCAGCAAAGGAACTTCAGTTTCCTTTATAGGAAAAAACTCCTGTGGTGTTTCAGGGGGGTTTTCATCTTCAACCTCCATAGGTTCTACACCAGGCTGCATTTCAGTGGTCTCTGATGGTAACGACTGTTGTGGTATTGCTAGTTTCACAGCTACCTGTCCAGGCAACCTTGAGCCCTTGGTGTAAGTCACAGTCTTAGTCGTGATTCTCCTCTTTACAATACGCCTAACTTTTCTCCCTTGGTTATCCACATACTCTTCTACCACACCTTCTATTGGTACCTCTTCTGGATGCGATTCATCGAATAATCGCGTCTCCTTTTCCTCTTCTGGTTCATAGTCCAGTTTATTTAATGCAGCTTCCATAAGATCTTCAGGAGTAGGTGTGTCGGCCCTGATTTCCACGGGGCCCATTGGTTCTTCAGCAGATTCTAACGTTTCAGGTTCAGTTGAAGGGACAAGTTCTGTCACCTCCATCGGTGCCCCTTGATCTTTAGAAGCCATGACAGTTTTGGTTGTTATTAAGCGCCTAACAATTCGTCTCGCCTTTCTTCCTTGTTCATCAATGTATTCTTCCACTACATCTTCGGTAGGAGGTTCTTCGCCAATCTTTACTGGTTCTATACCTTGCAGCAAAGGAACTTCGGCTTCCTTTATTGGCAAAAACTCCTGTGGTGTTTCTAGCTTCACTGTAACATGTTCAGGCTTTTTTGCACCTTTTGTACGGGTCACAGTCTTGGTTCTTATTGTTTTTCTGACAATACGCCGCACCTTCCTTCCATGATCATCCACATTTTCTTGAACAATGTCCTCTGATGGCCATTCTTCTGACCGAGCCCCTTCAGTTAATGCTACAGCAAGACCTGATTTTTCTTCTGGTTCTTTTGGTTCATAGTCTAGCTCACCCAGGGCAGCCTCCATCAGATATTCAGGAGTAAGTTCAGATCTTCTTTCGTCTTCACTCTCATCTGAGTCAAGTTCCTCTGGCTTCGAAGGCAGTACTGGTGCGTCTCTCCTTATAACTTTTGTGGTTATTGTTCGTCGTTTCACAACTCTCCGTACTCTCCGCCCTTTATCATCAATGTAAGTTTCCACTTCTTCTTCAGGCTCTATCACTTCTGGCTTGCCATTCGCATTTGGAACAGATTCACTTTCAAGTGATTCAACCATCGTAGATCCGTCGGGCAAAGTATCACCAGGCCTAAGCAAAACTCTGATACCACCATCTCGCACAACAGTTTTTGTAGTATATTGCCTTCTGATTATCCTCTTTACCTTCTGCCCTTGATCGTCGATATACTCCTGCACTTCATCACCTGGCTCAAGCTGGAATCCTTCAGGCAACTGCTGTTTTTCTGCTAGCCGGGGGTTTGGTATCATTACTCTCTTAGTTGTGACTCTTCTTTTGACAGTCCGGCGCACCCGTCTACCTTGGTCATCGATAAATTCCTCCACCTCATCCTCTGGTACTACTTCCCCCTCTTTGGGTTCCACACCTTCTGTCATAACAGCGACTGGTTCTGTTTCAAAGTACAGCGGTGCAGATGATTGAAGCACTGGTCCCCCTCTTTCAATTGTTGGTTTCTCGTAGAGTGGATCGCCAAACTCAAAGTCAGAATAATCGTGAGATTTGTTTGGTTTCTTTGCTGGAGGGCCAGCAAAAGACTCAAGCTGTTTTGCCCGAAGTACTTTGACATCCACGCCAAATCCTCCAGTATCTTCAGGATTAGTTGGAGGAAGCATCTGTTCTCGTTTTTCACCAGTTCTAAAGGGCCTGTCAACAAACCTAGCTGAAACATCGCCAGAGTCTTGAGATGGTGCACCAGGGTGTCTGACAGTTCGAGTGGTGGTTGATGTGACAGTTCTCCGAACAACTCTCCTCACTTTTCGGCCATCTTTATCAATATACTCTTCAACGAAATCTTCGGTTTCTGGTTCTCCTGCTTCCTTTGTCTCTTCTGCTTCATTTTCCTTCTTTTTTCTCCTAAACCAATTCGATGGCCACCATGAAGCCATACCGTCAGCTTGCTCTACAGGCTTGGTCACACCAGCTTGTTCTACCGTAATACTACTAGCTATAGCCTCTGCTTCAACCGTTGGTGTTTCCTGAATAAACACAGCAAAATTAAATAAAGCATACCGTTTTTGTTTCTTTCTGTTTTACTTTGTTTATTTTTATACTCCTGAAATTACAACACTTATACCAAAAATTCTTGACGAGGAAAACAAATCAAGTTTGTTTCATTCATCACCAGTTACAACTTATTTTTAGATTTCTTTCTTCAGTGTTGTCTGCATTCCTTTTTTATTTTCTCTGTAACCATGTTTCTACAATCATAACATTATATCAACTGAAATGCATTAACAGTAATGTAATTGGCAAAATAATTAGTACCAATTTGCACTTTTACATTTGTTCATTAACTTTTTCTATGCAATAATATCGTTAAACGAATAAAAACCATAGTGACAGCAGTAACACCAATTTGCACTTTTGCATGATTTTTAAAATCACAGGTTTTTTCATGAACTCGAAAAAACTAAAGACGATGTAACCCTTCGATACTTTGGTGTCAGTGAAGACGAAAAACTATCTAGGACTTCACAAGTGTGTCTGTGTAATTTCAAATTTTACGATCATATAAACCTTGGAAAGTTCTCGACTAAAAGTTACTGCTGCTCTCAATTAATACTTAACTATTCGGTTAGTTCATATTGACAACTACAAATCCACGAACGCTTGCAATGAGCTTAAGCTAATCGGTTTCTCGAAGTTGCCGCCATTTCGAGTTGTGATGTAACTAGAGCTGTGTGTCACCCCGTTTGTTAAAATGCCCCAGAATTCCGAAAGCAAAGGCGCCTGATAGATTAAGACGTTTAAAGGAAACCCGCAGCAACGACTACGACTCGCAAAAAATGACGACCTCCTTTTCAATATTAAACGTACATGTACACATTCACATCTAAAACTCGAAAGGACACAAGGCGTGACCAAAGAAACACGATGACTGTGTGTAACAAGTTGAAAATTAACGAATACGAAAGCAATAATGGTATCTTGTATCCTCAAACGTTTCGGTTGTTCGTTTCTTTTGATGAGTTTTGATATCCGAATTAACTCACCCCCACCCCCC
>JAOBRG010363226.1:0-12421 GCA_027574985.1 Umimayanthus nakama | reverse complement strand
TTTACTTTACTTTACTTTACTTTCACTTCCCTTCCCTTTACTTTGCTTTGCTTTACTTTCACTTCACTTCACTTTACTTTTACTTTACTTAATTATATTTTACTTTACTTTTCCTTTACTTTCACTTTACTTTGATTTACTTTACTTTACTTCAGTTCACTTTACTTTACTTTTACTTGACTTTACTATCTCCTCCAACTGCTAGTCTATATAGCTTTAACCTGTTTATGTAACGAACCAGTGATAGTTTGGGGGGTAATTCGTTCCGTATGTCCTTCGTTTGACACAGATGACCACAACTTGCTGATTTACAAACTTCACTGACGGGGCTCATTTTACAGACAACCTTCTCCAGTGCTTCTGTTTCCGGTGCCCCACTCATCGTATCGTTGTCAGTGTAGCCAGATCTTGCGAGAAGGCGGGAAGTTCGATTTTTGGCGCGGATAAGGCGGCGACTCTGGGACTTTTTTTTTTTTTTACATTTTGGTTTTATAATAAACATGAATAACAAAATAAATTACAATCAGCTGTCTAAAAGACTCTGGGACGACGAATTCCATTTCTGGCACCATGTTGAACAATTTCAAAAGAAAACACCGGGAAAAAGAGAAAAACTAAGGGAGGGGGGGTGACGGGGTGACGGGAGGGCCAGCTACGCAGGCTACTGCCAGGTACAATCAGTTGCCTCGCACAGATTCAGTGTTTTGGTAATCAACTCCAACACAAAGATAAGGGTAAATGCTGAATACTCGCAGCAGAAGTTAATAATGAGACTGTTTGTTTCAATCGTAAAAAGCCATTCGTTTCAAGCCAATGGATGCGCTTGTAAGCCCTTTTATCCTTGCAAGGGGTTGTGGGTAGGCTTCTGATAGAATTGGTGAGCTTACAGTTACAATGGATGGTGATCGGGGTGGGGGCTTACAATCCCGGGGGTACTCCCATACATTGACTAAACGGGTATGTGCCGCTGGCCAGGGTATGGTTTTCAGGCCTTCGAGTTTAGAACAGGGTATATAAATCAGGAAAATAATGTTGGGAACAGGGTATACAACTACATAAAACTTGTAAACAGTTTAATTCAGGTTGCAATAAATGTTCTTGAGAGACATGTGGACACGTATCGAATACGCGTAATTCCATTTTCTTTAAAACAGGGTTAGGTTTTGGGTGTCCAGTTTAGAACAGGGTATCAAAACCAAGCTAAATCTAGTTTAGAACAAGGTCAGGTTTTTGGAGGACCAGCGGCACACCCCCACCAAAATTTCTGTTCAGTACCCCCCCCTGGGCTCATAATAGGAGGTTTGACTTAAAATTGAAATGTAAAAGCGTTTCGGTTAGTAGGTAACAACTCCTCCAACTATCTTCTTATTAAGGTTTTTCGTACATTGGTTCTTCCGCTCACTTTAAAAATAATTATTCCAGAAAAAAACCGCTGCATCATTAGACGGCAGGAATTTATTTAAGCTTCTTCTTCATGCAATGTTTCCTAGATGACATAAAGTAACAAGTATTTTGCACGACAAACATAATAGTTCATTCATGTTCCATGCAACGTCGCAGCAGGGGACAAAAGCAGAAAAAAAGATTTTCTCACCAAAACACCGATATCTGCAAGAATGTAATTAGAAAAGAAAAAACGAACTAAACTTACGCAGCGACCACACTAGCGTTTGAACCGCACCAAATGAGTATTTGTTTGGGTTTTTTGAACGTGTGAGGAAACGCTATGAAAACAAAGATTAATTAGCTAGCAGCCTTAAAGTGTGAGTTGTAACTTTTAGGCATTGTGTGTTTTCTGCCATTTGGAAACGTGTGACGTTGATGGGAGGAAGTTTTGACAAAGGGTTCGTATCTGGCACCCTGTGATTGGTTGAAGGAGATTACGCTAATTACGAAGTTTAAAACTTGATGCAAACATTTGAAACTCTCATTTGGGTTCAACTTTCGTTGTGACGAGATGTGAAGTAAAAAGTAGAACGAAACGTATTACAACTCGTGTATGAATCGAAACGCGAGGAATCCTTTGCGACGAAGAAGAAAAGGTAAGCTGGATATTTCGCTCTAGCAAGTTTAGAATGTGTCTCTAAGTTTTTTAAAAACTTTGCACAGATTTGAAGTTTGTGCCGGCCGAACCTCTAACTACTGGACTCCTCTCGGTAATGATATAACGAACTCTAGTCTTACTTCTCCCACGAATACCAATCATGAACTGTGGTGAGAAATAAAAAAAAATCTGCTGGAAACTAGATATTTGGTCATGAGACGTTTCCCAAAGCAGAAACTTTTAAGGCGGCCAAAAAGTTTGCCTAAATAAGATTTTGTAATGATTACTGCCCGTCTCAGTTCAGTTATTTTGTTTAATAGGTTACAAAGCCAGGTATCAAATGACGCGGAAAACTCCTAGACCATAAGATTTTGTTTCACTAAAGAAGATTTGATATGATTTAAAAGACAAATCTCGACTTAATATGTAAAAGAATCGTTGTTTTTTGAAGTTTGTATTTGTACAATTCTTTCTTAAAGGACAAAGCTTTGTCAGTTGAGAAATATGGGGAACTGAAAACCGATGCCTCTTTTTTTTCAGGATTGAAACTTTGCCATATTTCCCTTCTACAAACTCCGTGTAAAGGACGTAACTTGGTGTCGGAGAAATAACGGTAAGTTTTGTTACAACACTTTTGACTAGTATTCGAAGTTCTCAAGAGCTACGCTCTTTTTGTTTAAGACTGGGACTGAATGTTCGCAATCATTTGTAGGATTTCTGCCTCGAATATTCTTTAGTGTTTGGTGTACAGCTCTTGTTTTCCGTTCGCACAAAAATAAAGAAACAAAAATGTCAAAAAACCCGATTACAAAACATGCACTGCACTATCGGTGACGTTCAGTTACACTGACGAACATTATCAAATAAAATTATTCCTAAATTTCAGTTATGCAGTACCAAAATTAAGGGGTTTTCTTTCCTTTCTTGGGCCTCGCGTATGTTTTTGACGTGTTTTTAAAATTTGGGCATTTTTCAGACTCGTGTTCTTATAGAAAGTTCTTATAAAAAATGTGTGGCCATTTGGTACGTAACCAGTAACTTTCAAACTGAGAATACGTTAATTATTTTCACTGCATTGTTAATGTTATTTGAGTACCGGTAACCCGTACAACTTGTGCAGAATTCTTTAAAAAATGTCCCTTTTTGGCGTACTAACAATACTCTAGAAGGATGTATGAAAAAAAGGCGGGGTGTTTATGCTCCGGCATTTCATTCTCTAATTCTCTAAAGAGCGGGGGGGGGGAGGGGGAGGGGGGAAGCAAGAAAGGTCATACAATATCAAGTGCGTAACTATAAAAAATAAGTTTAGAGTGAATTTTTTTTCCCTCCAAACTGAAAGTTCGCCCCAACGCCCCCCCCAAACCTCTCCAATCACTTTTCTAAAAGTTCGCCCCTATTTACGGTAGAAGTTAAGTGAATGTATTACGGAAGTGAGCCGGATTTGGGTTTTTCGTGTTGCTGTGTTTTTATCAGGCGATACTTTTCTAGCTAAACTTGTGTTCTTTTGTTTAAAATCCGATACTTGTATTTGTTAACTCGTACAAGCTCCGACTGCAATACATTTCTTGCCGTATTTACAAGGAGTCGAAGTGTAGAATAAGATGATGAAACTGTCGAGAATGATAACATATAGCAAGAAAGTACTTTAAATACTTTCTTGTCAAAATACGCAAATTCATGCACTCTAGTTTTGAAAACCTGGCTTGGACCATTCTAAAATTTTACTTTAAGGCCAAAGCATTTCAAAGGCTATTCGAACAAAAACTTGAATTTTTAAACGTTTGGATATGTTAAGCTTCTATTTGGACGATCATATTGTAGATATTTCCACTCGACACCAACTTCACGAGCACGAACATTATGCACGAATTCGTTTTTTTACAATGAAGCTCAAAGACACAATGAACTGCGCCATTTTGCTAATTGTTTAGAAAGTGATAAATCTTTGAATTTGCACAGTTTGGGAAGAATATTTTTTTTCTTTGCGGGAATGTTTCTGATGTGCGTTTGAATATGAATTAGTTTGAGCACGGTTCGGCTTGTGACGATTTTTAAAAAGGAGAAATATTTAAAGTTATTTTTCAAACATCTAAATTTAGCTAACTTTGATATTAATGGTTGGATTCTAAAAACCTTCACATTGAAATCCCGTCTCGTTAAAACATGCGCCCTGTCAATTAACCCTCCGTGGTGTGCAGTTTATTTGTGTAATCTGGAGAAGGTTGATACTTAGTGGTACCGGCTTACTATCAGTCGATATCTTCACAAGTATGTGAAGTAAATATCATCTCGATTGTTATTAACAATCTAAAGTGTTAAGGAAAACGACGAAGAGAATTTGATCAGCAGGCGTTCGGTTATAATCGAACTAACGAGGAAAAACAAACGCACTACACGCTTTTTTTTATAAGAACCGGCAACTTCCGGTTCAGCCTGGGCTGTTCTTAATTTTTTGGCGGTTTCAGCATCAAATTGTTCTTAAATTGTTCTTATTTCCTGATATTTTTAAACAGTGAATTAGCTGCCTGGAACATTACATGTAAAACGGCACTAAGAAATATGTATTTCAAACTGTCAATACAGCATTCGCGAACGTGACGAGCTTCCAGCGCCGGACGACCAAACTAAATTCTGACAAGCTTTGTTTTCACGTACATCTCAATCTGTGTACAAGTTTGAATAAGTTTCATAAATTTTTCTGATCCAAATTTCAGCCTGGTGATTGTTCTTAGCTTAGCTTTTTCTTAATTTTTTGGCAAATCTCAGCCTGGGTGTTCTTATAAAGTTTGTTCTTATAAAAAAAAGAGCGTGTACACCTTAAAGAAACAAGCTTAAGAAATTAGTGCAGCAGCATGCGCAGTTTTGAAACGCGGATCCCTGTAGGAAAACAATCTTTTTATTTCGTATTCCTTGTGGATGTGTGAACGTTTGGCTAAATGACTTTTTTGGACGTTTAGCATTCACACATTTTCTTGTTTCTACAGCAAATAACCGACAACTCGAGATATCCAATGGAAGTTGAGGGTCCATCAGGTATGCGGATTTCATTTGTTGTAGAGGAAGGTAGCTCAGACAGAAGAAAAGGGACCGTTTGTTATTTATGCCAGAGAGGGGGAGAAGGGGGACTCGTGACACGTCAGATGGAGAGAAGCTTGACCCTATCTTACCCGGGGGGACCAATGGCCCCCCTGTGATTTTAATTTTGTACCTTTTGAATAGTTTATTGCTAGGAGCTGCAATCTTCCGACCTTTCTTAAATTTTATGGAGAATCTTTTGACATTCACATCGAGTTGGTACGCTTTTGTTCGTTTCCATAGTAACAGCAAACGCAGATGCTAATTTTTGCTGTTTTTTAAAAAAAATATCAAGTTTTTTTCATTTTGGTGCCTGTAAAACTAAGTTTTTGTAAACTGAAATGCAGATCTTCTAAATTATATAGGTTAGTTTTACAGATTGTTTCCTAATGCAACGTTATTTTTATGGGAGAGCAATGAGTTGTGAGAAATCTAATCTTGGTAATAGTGGCTGTCATTGCTGTTATTTCTTTACAATATCCAAGAAAGGATTTTCTTTGTTTTTCAACATACAAACATTATCCGATATAGTTTGCATTTGATCAATTTTAAGGGTGTATATAGGCCTCTCTATTACCATGGCACCCATTTTCTTTTTTGTCTTGGAACATGGTGTCACAAGAACTTTTAGGAAATATGTTATTTACTAAATTTGTAATGTAGAGAAGAAAACATTTGGTGTATTTTGAATGGTAAAAAAAAATAAAAATAAAATAGCTGTTTTTTGTATGTAGTAACCATAGCAACCTTAATTGGTTTGCAAAAACAAATTATTTTTTATCAATTGCTTACATGCATTACCTTTGTCAATTAGTACTGCCTACGATCCGATTTTCACTTAGTTTCAGCATTTTTGTAGAAATAAACAGCTAGCCAGTTCTGTAAATATTTGTAGACGAAAATTCTCTTTGAAACATTGTGAGCAGTTCAAATTTTGTTGAAATTTCGCCAGTAAAACTAAAAACGGTGACGTCATCATTACGTCATTCGCAACCTCAATTAGACATATATGTCCTACTGAAGGCTGTTATTGGTATTTTATAATTTTAAAGTCGATTTTTGAACATTTTTTTTGAAAAAGAAATATTAAGCCTAAAGACATAAAAATTGATAGGTCAAAATAGAAAAAATGACGTCATATCCAGTTAAGAACTTTAAGTACTGAAACAAAGTAGAGCTTGTCACAGTCGACAATTGTGCCAGGTGTGGTTAGTTTAGAGTGAAGTATGAAGGAAAAAGACGGAGGGGGGACCAATGCCCCCTATCCCCCACGGTTCTGCAACGCCAAAAAAGCCCGGGTTAGAGAGGGTTAAGGGGTGTCAAGGAAAATTTCTGAAGCTTGGCAAGATTTTTTAGATTGTTTGCGGGAGTCAAGAACTTTTTTGTTTTTAAAAGAAAAGATCGTCGTGTTCCTTCGAAACTTCTTGAGATTCTTAGCAATCCCCTTCTGGCATAAATAATAAACGGTATCTAACTTGTGTGCTTTGTTTCTTCTCCTCTGCTGTCTCTTTTACTCCTTTAATCAAGTGTGCATAATCTAAGTAGAACAGGGTTATTCCAGTTGTTGTTCATCAATCCACAAGTCTTTTTTGCACGATTACCTTCAAATGATGAGTACAACGCGTCTGGCGCTAATTGAAGATCTCTTCGTACGAAAAATTAAGCCACTTTCAACAATTCTAAAAAGTTCCAAAAAAGATTGCTTTCAATAATTCAAAAAACAATTTGAAGAAGATTGTGCAAAATACAGTCTACGTAGCAAATAAAGACCCAGGCCATTGAATGAAGAAGCCGAGGAAGTTTGGCTCCAACGGCTTCGACACGAAGCTACGACGATTCTCCTTACCAGGTGCGTGATCAGACAGTCCAGCCATAAGACGTAATCATGACACCAACTTCATGTTGGGGGGGGGGGGGGAGGGGCTGTGTTTTGCTTTTTGGCTGGACTTGGGTAATTAAGCAGGTAGTTAGTAACATCGCGTGGACGCTTCATCGAACGATCAACTCGGTTGTTAATAGTTCTTGTGGATTGGTGAACAATAAGTAGGACACTCGGCGGTTGTTGTTGCAGATGATCTGACAGGGACGGCAGAGCAATGCAATTCTTTTTTGTGTAGGTGATCAGGGGACACGTGATGGAGTGGTTTTGCGCACGCCAAAGACACAAACATTGTAGGGGGCTGGTCAAGCTTTGCTAACAAATTTTGAAAGTTTGTACAGTGCAGAACGCGTTTCCCTGCATCCTGGACATGTTCCTGTAGTATATTTTGCCCGCCGAATTAGTTTCCCAGACTTGTATTCTTCACTAGTCTGCGCAACCCCCCCCCCTGCTCTGCCAGCCCTGTCTGATCTGCTGCTGCAACAGATTTGAAAACTCGAGACGTAACTATAGAAAAACGCAGGTATTAGATAAGGAAGATAGTTTAGCCAAGTGACAGACAGATCTGCAACTTTTTTATAGTTGTTTTTGACATTCGCGAGTTGTTGGCCAACAATTCGATTTTTTGGAACTTTGATTTTTTTCATGCTACAGAGCAATTCAACAATGTTTCTGACTGCTTCTTCAATACTTTTGGGAAACGTAACTTTCAAATCGTGAAAGTCGTTTCTTCATTGCTTTCTGATATTAGAAACTAAGCGTTTTTCCCATTTTTCTGTGAACTTTCTATAGCTGTGAATTAAAACACTGAACTCTTTCATTGTTATAAGTATATTATCCAACTATAGCTCGCTTCAAATAGTTTTGAATTTTCAAGCCGATTTAACGATTTAGTAAACGACAGTAAATTTAAAACACTTCTGATGATGGCTGTGTGCAAATATGGATGAGAAAGTACCTCTGATTTCTTTTTTGTAAAGACAGTTTTCGTAATACGCAGTTGTTAAAATGCATGCTTACAGGTATCTTTAGTTGTGAATTCATTAAAAATCCAAAGATTGAAAACTGAATGTTTTGTTGAGTTTCTTAATTGGAGGATCCCAATTATGCGCTCCCCTCGATAATTCTCAAATGGACAACTTGAAAATCATTACATAAATGGAAAAGGGGACACACTTGACTCCTTTACTGTCCCTACCAATTAGATACTCCTCGAAAAAGACCTTTACATTTGGTTCGCCTTGAAACTTTTCAACAATTAATTACAGCTATATATATATATATACAGCTCAACAATCAAATTAAACGATTCCGTGCAAGGAAAGCCGACTAGCTTTGGCCAAGCTAATTACGTTCAATGACAACTTACAGTTACTGGGTTTTTGAAGATAACAGAAAATTTTTACTACATGGTTGTATAGGAAAATATCAAAGAACAGTACATATGGAAAAAAACAAAATAGCAAAAAAAAAATCAAAAAATGACATTTTTTTTATCAATGCTAAAATGAGTGATGCCATCCAATCAACGTCAAAAATGTATACCTCGACTGGACCACTTGTACTGAATGTTTCAGTTTATTTGCACTTATTTTCAAATGTTTCAGACCCTAGCTAGCAAAAGCTGGGGGGGGGGGGGGGTGAAATTCCCTCCTTCCCAAGTCCATTTGAGGATTACGCTTCCCTGGCGCTTAGCAGAATAACATTTTTCTGTTCATTGATCTCAGTTTTCGATATTAAAAATGAAGGAGATTTGGAATTTTCAGTGTTCTTTATATAGCGCTTTCGTCACAATTACTTGTCCAGTTAAAATTGCAATTGATCCTTACTTTTACTTGCTATAACATTCTTAAAACATAACTTTTCCTAAAGTTTGTAAAAAATGTATAAGTTTTCGTACTGTTCGTTTTCTAAAGTAACATGAAATGTTGCACTCTTTTTCTGAAAAAATCTTGACACTGAAAAATACCAAAACATGTCCGAAGTTAAGAGAATTTTCATTTCTGAAAGTTTGAGACTGGAAAGGGAGAACTACTACATAACGTTGCGAGGGCAATGCAGTTATATATTTGATCGTTGATAAACAAGCCACCGAATAGCATCTGATATGAACCTAGTTAGATTTTCTTCTATTAACACACTTTCAGAAAATATTTAATACTTTTGAAAACATTGCTAGGCTGAAATCCTGAAAAATGTCGAGAACTTTGTTCTCTAAAATAGATATTCTTCTTAAAAAAGAGCATTATAAAAAAGTTGCAGAGCAGTAAGTTGTAGATTTTGAGATAGTGAAAGCTTGTGAATACTGTATCAGTGTGTAGTAGCACAAATGTAAAATGTTGGAGTGTGAATTACTATTGAAAGATTACTACTTCTGTACCCATATACAAACACCCCGATAGTACTTTAAATGTTATCCAAAACTACAAGTAAAATGTTAGCTGTATCCATATAATAATAATCGATCGTACTTTAAATGTTAGCCTAAAATCACAAGTAAAATTTTGTTTTTAATGAAAAATATTGTTTTCATGCTACTAGCACGTCTTACTTGAGTGAGGATGTGCTGGTAGCATGAAAACAATATTTTTTTTTTAAAAACAAAATTTTACTTGTGATTTTAGGCTAACATTTAAAGTACGATCGATTATTATTATATGGATACAGCTAACATTTTACTTGTAGTTTTGGATAACATTTAAAGTACTATCGGGGTGTTTGTATATGGGTACAGAAGTAGTAATCTTTCAGTAGTTTCTCATTCTTCCGACTTTTCCTTTTTTTTGAAATGGGGTGCCCCTTTCCCCTAAGTACTCGGCATCAAACAGTGCTTTATGGTAACACACGACAGTGTGTGATGGTTCGACTCCATCAGGGTACCTTATGCCGAATTTTTTCATTGGAATAGTATACGCGACGGCAAAACCTATCTTAAAGGGCGAAGTTGGGATTCCTCCCCAGTCTCTTTTGCTGCAAAAAAACACCCGGTCCTCCCCTCGCACAACAAAAACACGTTTGAAACTTGTTTTTTATTGCTTTTATTTTGAACTCTTACATATGTGTCTAGTATTACTTAATTTTAACTAAAAAAATACTTAGTAAACACTCAACAAGCCTTGCTTTTTTTGAGAGTTAGCAAGAAACTCCATCAAAAATATTTTATTAAGAAAGATGATTTTTCAACCAAATACTTTTTTTAAACCGACTTCTGAGTTGTCGGCAAAACCTTCAAAAAAAAATTAATTTTTTTATAAGCTTTCACAACTGTGTTCCTTAAAAACTAATATTTTCCTTAATTTTATAAACACACTTTCTTCAAAAATTACAGAATTATAGTCTTCCTTTTTCAATAGTCTTTTTTCAAAAGCCGTCTCGAAAATTGGTTACTTTTTAAAAAGTGCTTCTTGCTATCTTCCTCAAAGTTTTCATAACACTCAAACTTATCTTTTTTAAAGTTTTCAAAATTCTCAAAAAAAGCTTTCAATTTTGGAAGAGTCTTTATTGAAGAAATTGAAATTTATTTTCCATTAAAAATTTCTGAACAGTCTCTTCAAAAGTATCAACTTTATTTTTGGTAACTTCAAAGAAATATTTTCAAAGAAATGTGTTACTACTGCCTTTCCTTTAACTTTAAAAATTATTAGCAACTATGCCGAAAAAAATTTAAAGTTGTGAAGTTTTTCTTCATCTGAAGAACGAGAACTGTTAGTAGAAACTACCTCAAAAGGAAAAGATGTACACCTAAAAAGTTCTTAAACAATATCTCTTTACACTTCAAAATCAAAACCGGGCCTATCTACTTTTCGACACCCAAGTTTAAAATCCAATGACTGCCAGTGGAGTTTGCTAGCTACAGGCATCTCAGCAGATCTTAGTTCAACCACTTGTACTATGCAAGTTTGAGACAAAATCATGTTCACTAAAGAAGGGCCGAGTATTAACTGAAGGTGTGAATTGCTTTGGCTCGAGCCTCTTTTACAGCTTAACTTTCTTGTTCTTGTTGTTTAAGCGACTGTTGAAACCAAACAATGTTTATTAGTCGATGTTTTCATGTGTACGATAGAAGTCGGAAGGTATCACTATTTATTATAAGGTATTTTCAAAGGGAAAAGAAAAAAGTAAAGGATTCGGGGGATGGGGCGCTAAAATAAACAGACTGCCAAAGCTTGATAAAACTGTTGGCGGATTACCAAAGTTTAAATGAGGGCAGACACGTAGAAACATCGACTTTTAAAATAATATACTGTGATACAAATTATTCACTAATCAAGTTTCTCTTCACAAATAAACAAAAATTACCCTGCGCTCTCATTTTATTTTCATACTGAAATAAAGTAGCAAGAATTTGTAAACTAAAATCTGAAAAACGGAATAACTAGTGCTGCATTCACACACAAATATGTTTCTAAATTAAACTGACTTTTTCAAGTTGCTTGTTCTTGTAAATAGCAAGCAAAAAAATCTTCAGGACTCAATCCAACTTGGATGGTTACTTTCAAAAATTGTTTGCTGTAGATTTTAAGCCGACGGTTTCCCCTTTGATTTTTAAACCTGTTTAGTTAAACAACGTTAAGATATGTTTAAACGTAGGTGTGAATGGGGCATTAGTTGTTTTGTTTCTTATGCAAATGCCATTTACAGGTAAGCAAAATCTTACAAAATTTTGTGAAAAACAAGAATAAAGATCTAAAAGATAATGTTTTTCATTCTCTGTCTCAAATAATACGCTGATATTTTGAGAAAGCTATGATTTCTTAATCAAATGTTTAAACTTTAACCATTTAGAGATGAACTAAGAGATGTATCATTTGTTTTGAGGAGAGGAGCGAGCTTGGGTACTGGCCGATTTTTGGGTAATGTTCAGTGTTTTTGAGATTGAGCGCAAACCAAGAATTGTTAGTTTATACTGCTTCAAAGAAAAGCCCAACAGCTAAGAGGTTTCCGAGTCTTTCTTTACCTAAAATGGTCCAGATTTAAGATGCTGTAATAGGAGACTAAGACGCAAATGTATAAAAAATGATGGTTGCATATACAAAATAGAATCAGTCTTTGGGATGGATCTGAAAAGTCTTTTAGAAGACGGAAACCATGTGAGCAGTATTAAAGCTTGACTTCCTAGTGGGGCCATTGGAGTGCTCCCCAGAAACTGTGAAATTTTAAGGATCTCTTAAACGATTCTCCTCTCAATTTGCGTAAAGTCTTGAGTATACTAACTGGATTTTGGCAGATGCTTTCAATGGAGATTCAAATTTCCTAAAAGATCTCCCCTTCCGACGTTCAAAAAATCTGACTTCTCCCCATACCAAGATCGGATCCCCCTCCCCCCTGCTCCCATCCCATAACAAATGATACATCTTTGATTAAAAAAAGGCAGGTGATTGCTCATAAAAAGACAAAAATCTAATTCAGTAACTACCAACAAA
>JAOBRG010363204.1:1609-12423 GCA_027574985.1 Umimayanthus nakama | reverse complement strand
TAAAAGCAAATGGCTAATCGATTGCGAGACTGAAAAACTACAAACTTGAAAAATAGTCAGTAAAAAAGAAAATCACGTTTTAAATTTTGGCAAAAAAGAACATTAACTATGCGTTATATAAAATATTTTCGTATAAAGCTCGGGGGAAAAATCCTTTTATTACACCAAGGTTACAGAAAGAGCACTGGAAGCCATTTCCAACAAGTATTTATATGTACATGTGTGTGAAAACTGTTTTGTGCCAGGGTTCAACAATAAGAAACGAGGAACGTTGTTTCTGTGAAGTTGTACATGTAACAAATTCAAAATACTCGTAGACTTTATCTGAAACTAACCATCTTTCTGCGAGTGCATTCAAATTATTTATGTGTCTTGCAGGAAAAACAAAGGAGTATTTGCATGTCTTCAAAAACAGTAGATATATGAAAAACGTTTTTGACTGCCAATATAAATATTCACACTATTTTTTTGTTACGAATATGCATACATGGGACCTTTGCTTTTAGATGTCTCCAAGACCGAAACGAAGGCAAACCAACGTCAGTTCGTTTTCAGAAATTGTTTCTAGAATCTGGGTTTTGCAGCTGAATGAACCCTGCCACTGTGTGTGCACCAAGGGGAGGGTGGGGGGTCGAGGGGAGATTTGTTAACTTGAAGAATTGCTTTTCTTTATTATACTAGCAAACTACAAGTTAACTCTTCTCAGTAATTCTTCAAA
The DNA here is from genome assembly GCA_027574985.1 of Umimayanthus nakama. Lineage (NCBI taxonomy): Eukaryota > Metazoa > Cnidaria > Anthozoa > Zoantharia > Parazoanthidae > Umimayanthus > Umimayanthus nakama. The sequence continues at coordinate 11,705 of JAOBRG010363204.1, read as the reverse complement.
GCTGTAGTGTAATACTGCACAAATCTTACAGTGCAGAAGTGTAACTTGCCGAATCTTTTTAGAAATAAAAAAAGGAAAAACCCTCTTTAATCATATTAAAACCAAACTCCAATACATTTTGTAACTACACATATTGTAACCAGATTAGAATGTGTTTCATGTATAACAGGTAAATTAGGTGCTCAGACAGATTGTTCTGCCATGTATGAACAATACTTCAATTGAAGAAAACTGATATTAGGTGATTTTCCAGATTAACATTCCAAGAGCAAATTAAAACAATATTTCCATGAATTAAAGGCACACAAAGAAAAAGTTTTCGTTACACTACAGCTTTTTAAAATGGACAAGGATGGGAAGGAAGTGAGTGTGTGAAATCGATATAATTATATACAAGTCTTCTCATCAGAGAGTTTAGTTAAAAAAACATAACTCCCAGGGTCGAGGGATTCAGAAGGTACTGTTTTCCTGAAGTGGATATTGTCCAGAAACAAACAAACCAGGCCAACAAAACTCAACTGTTAAGATTCTTTTTACCCAGTTGTACAAAAATAAACTCTGTAAATTTTAGGTAAATATACCACTTGCAACTATTGTATGTAAATTATCATAAACTGTAACTTTGTTTGTTGATAATACAGGGTTCAATGACATTTGACAAAACAGCTTTGACCATAATTTTCTGCATGTATTATTACATGTTAGTTGGCCCATTATAGTTTTCAGAAGAATAATGTATAATTGTGGGCACCAACCAAACTTTTTTGTCGGATCCACGAATGACAGACATTGGTACAAGAATGAAAAAATAAATGTTGTCCAAGTTGTGTTCAACAATAAAATAAGTGTTGTGAAATTTTCTCATTTCTCTATTTGAACAGTTCAATTTTCAAATTCTGTACGTACATAGTGTATTCTTCATTTAACATTTGAAGTTCAAAAGAAATGATAAAAAGCAAGTTAACATTGCAATGAAAGTTTTTGAAAATCTGTTTTGGATCTTTAAAATGCCAAACTTCATAACAAATTAAGGCTCAAATGAATAGGTGAACCCTGTAGTACCAAAGGCAATATACCACTGATTAACTACATTAACAATCTAGCTAACAACTGCTTCGCTCTGTATGTAACTACCTGCTGTTATATCAAAAGGGTCCAGTCATTATTTAATTCGGGGGTGGGGGGGAGGGGTGGGGGGGTTAGGCAGTTGGAGGAGAAAGTTGATCAGAGAGCACTGCATTTTATGGAAATTCCACCCGGGGTCCCAAAATTTGAAGAAATCTGAAGCGTGAATCAGAAGGTGAAGGTAGGTTTTGAGTTGAAAAAGTTCTGCCACCTTTCAACTTAAATAATGACTGGGCTCTAATGGGATCTGATGTTTCCTGTTGATCTACATGAGCTACAGTACCTACACTTCTAGGCTACAGACCAGGAGACAACTATAATTACACTTATTGGTGTCCCAAGACCGCAATCTCCTCTGGGTGTCCAGCACCTGTGAACAGAAAAATGACAACATTAGATTTTTTTGAGCTGACGTGCGGCATCATTTAAGATTTGTTTGCTATGCAAATATTACTCTCTGGCATTTTAAAGGAGCTAAAAGAGACTTGCTCAAAATTTGATGGCAACAGAATAAATGCAATACGAATCAAAGAGGACAATGGGAAGCAATTAATTACCTGTAGTAGGGGTTTAGTTGCAAAACATGGGAACTTGTGTTCTGTGAGCAGTATTGGTTTTCGATCTGCAAAAGAAAACAAGTTGAAATATAAACATTGATATTGAAGCAAAGAGACCAAGGGTAATTTATAATGCCCTAAAACAAAGGAAATGCTGATTGTGTGGGTCGTCATAGGAAGACACCTAGCTTGCATGAGACTTGCAGGACCTGTTCGTGTCCAACCTTTTAGCAATCATAGTGTATATATTTATGTGTGATAACTAAAACTGAAAACTTTGAAAGTCCAAATATTCAAAGTTCTTAACTAAAATTAGAGTTCCGTTTTTCGTTGTTACTTGTCTATGTTATAAGAAGCCGTCACTAAGGCTAACAAACAAGCTTTGGGGAAACTAGACTGTAGACAGCTAAAGAATATAGTAATTCAATTACCTGTAGCAAGGGTTGACTATCAGTCTGAACCAGGAACTCTTTTATTCTCTGGATCATTGGAGTTTAATCTGTAAAAGAACAATTTTGAACCAAAGTATCAATTAGAAGTGAACTGAGAAACTACTGGATGGTCAAATATGTAAAATGAAAATCTTTGATTCTTGCACATTTACACTGTCAAAATGGGTTATAATACTGGCTTCTAAGGACACGCACTGTAGACAGGAAAACAAATGTTCTTAATTTTATTATAGAAGGGAATGAGGGGAATGTAACAACAACAACAGCAGTTTTACATATAAAAAAAGAAAAATATACACAGAAATTATGGTACTTGGCTAAAATAATAGCAAGAGGCTAGACTAGACAGCTAACTAAATATGTTTAAATGCAGACCACAGACAGAATAAAAAAACACAAACAACCTGTGGTAGTTATTATGGTCAGTGTCGGCACACATCGGGATCTCTTCCATTTTTCTTGAACTTTCGTCTTCCTAAAAGATCTGCAAATATATCTACAAACACAAAGTTTGTTATTACAAGTTGGGTACAAGACCACCTTGAACAAGTTTGTGTTCATCCAAAATACTGACTTTCAGAATTTACTTTTCAATTCAAAAACACGTTTTGAGAAAGGTGATTTTTTTCAACTGATGCAAACTACATGTATCTTGAAAAAACTTTTTGCCATGGAAATACGCTTTGAATTTCAGGCATTCACGGGAGCTAAAAGAAATTAATTACAGTCTAGTGATTGAGTACATGTAGAATGAGGGTCAACAAGCAGACAAAATACATGGGATTAGGAGGAACATAAAGCACACAGGAAGAAGATAAATACTTCTAGCTGGGGTTTTGTCGAAAACAGAGGGAAACTCTTGTGTTCCCAGAAGTGTTGGTTTTCCATCTGCAAAACAAAATATATTGTTATATATAAACACTGATATAACAATTAAAGGCTGTATAGTACACCTAAGAAAAGTACAGTAAAATAAGGTACCTGTACTGTAAAGCACTGTACAATACAATACAATACAAACTGTAAAGAAAAATACAGTAAAACAAAATACAGTATAGTGCAATATAATACATCTGTTCAGTACAGTTAAGTACTGATTGTACAATACAATACAACACAATACAGCACAATACAGTACAGTACAGTTCGATACAATACAATACAATACAACACACTACAGTACAGGTAAGTACAGAAAAATTTAGTAAAGTAAAGTACAGACTTCATTTTGGAGATTACTTCAGCGGTCATCACACCCGTTCCGAGAAAAGGGGGGCCAGAAATATGTTTAACTACAGGCAGGTCTTCAGCACACCGAGAGAACTCTACATTGAGCATTTTCCTGGACCTTTAACAAAATTGTTTTCATGAAAACTCAGGCATTGAATCCAAGAAAAACAAGGATTTATAGATTGCATGAATCCTGATCACTTCTCTCAAGCAAAGTGACAGTTTATCCGCAGTCTCGACTCTGTGACTCGTTTGTCACAGATTTAGCATTTTCACAGAAATCTTAACGAGAACTACTGGCCAGGAAAAAGGATACAAAAATAAATGTCAAAATACTAACTGAGGACGGGTTCAATTTTTGCAACACATTTTGGTTTACTGCAAGTCTCACTACACATATAGGGTCTCTCGAGTTAAAGTCAGGGCACACAGATAGAACATCACAAGAGAAAATAGAGAAAAGTGCAGTGCACACTGATCATGAGAGGGATGAAATTTTAAACCTTGATTTACTGTTTTACTATATGTACATTTCCCATTAAAGCCAGACCAGACAATGACATCTTCATAAAACTCTTTACAACTGCTGGAGAAAAAAAAGAAAGCATCCATAAATATATATAAAGGGGTGCCTGCCTCTTAGGAGAAACAAAACTTGTGTATCATAAATGTCAGGTTTAGGTTCTTGTTAACTGGTGTACCCAGTGGGTTCTTTACTGCTGCGAGCGAAGCGAGCAGCAACATTTTTTTCAGATAGTTTCACTGTGGTCGATCCCCATGCTATGGGTTTGTAGACAGACGCACGGTCCAGTCACGTGTTGTGATAGCATCGAAGAAGAGACAAACATATTTGCGTGGAGTTTATGTCAGAAATATTATTTAGCACTTAAAAGAGTGAGACATGAAGGCACACGACCCAGGAACAACACTTGCCAGCAACACGGAGGGAAAACATAAAGAAAGCTTTAAAGCTGTAAGAAGAAGTATTAATTATCCTTTGGCGATGGATCTGCGATGCAGTTTGAATATAAGACTGCTATTAAACTTGACGATAAATCCGAATGTTTGCGGCCATTTTAAGAGTGATACATCAAAGCACAAGATGATGAGCAGTGAGAAGTTGCCAATCAGAACAGGGAGGGAATGGAAAACTGTACGAACTTTTATAAATTCGATTATGGAAACGCTTTCGCCAAACTGATAATTGCCACTGTTCACTGTTCGACGAAACCCACATCGAACGATGGGCGGGGCGGATGAGTCGCCAGGAATTGTTTACACCTGTACAGTCATGTTTATAATTACATGTTTCTTAGCATAGGTTTCTCGACTTTATTCTCAACCTCAAGCGTAAACCTTTACTCATAAATTTTAGGCCTTTTCTCACTACTCAGTCTGTTTGTTAGTTTTAGTTGTTTATAGTTTTAAATGGTAAACAATGTTCAGTGAATAATCAGGCGAAAGCAGCAAAGACTAGAACAAACCTATTGAAGTTTGCAAAATTCTAGCTAAGTGATACTGAGATCGACAACTTTTGTGATTTGAAAAAATATCCACAAGCGATGGGAAGGGGGAAAGGTATCTTGCTCCATAATAATGTACATTAAAAGTTTTGCTGTTCGATCTCCCTATATATATAGCTTGTGCACATCTGCAGACAGCATTGGAATCACTTCTTAACATGAACTACCATTTTAGATCATTCTTGCAATATTCCTAATTTTTAGCTTACTGATCAACTGGTAGACACTTGCCCACCCAATTCATTGATATTCTATACAAGGAGTTAAAATTGTCTAAACTAGATGGTGAAACAAATCACCTAAGTATTATTATCTATGCAAAGGATGTATACAAACGATTCCCCAGCACCATCAGGAATACTGTGTCCAATCTTACAAACTTTACAGGTCATGAGTTCTCCAAGAACAAGCTACAGTACATGCAAGGCATCCTCATTTGCCTTTCTTACAGTGTACTGTATAGTGCTAACTGAACAACAAACAACTAACCAGCATATTGTGTGATTGATCAAAGATATCCAGATACCAAAAAAGTGTATAGTGCAAACTAAACTGACCTCAAACAAAATTAATAACAAGCCTTTAAAAATCCCACATTCCCAAGAAACCACAAAGTGCAGAGAAACTCTATATTTTCTTCCAGTATAAACAATGTAGTGCTAACTGAAAAGAAAGGCTCAGACAACCACAAAGCCTTCTGTAATTAATCAAGGATATCCAGAAACCCAAGGAACCTTCTGTGACTGATCAAAGATACCCACATTTCCAAGAAACCACGTAATGCAGAGAAACCATAATTATAATTTCTTCCATTGTATATAATGTAGTGCTAACTGAACAGATACCAGACAAACACAAAGCCTTTTGCGACTGATCAAGGATATCCAGAAACCCAAGCAACCACATATAGCAGAGAAACTTATGATTTCCTCCAGTGTATACAACTAACTGAAAAGGAAACAAACAACAAGTTCTGTGTGAGTGAACAAAGATTTCCACATTTCCCTGGAACCACACACATGTACAGCACAGAAACTGATGTTTTCCAGTGCATGGAGCTAACTGAACAACAATATGTAACAAAATAAACCTTCAGTGACTGATCAAAGGTATCCACATTTCAGAGGAACCACTTAATGCAGAAAAACCTTATGGTTTCTTCTAATGTATAATACTAACTGCAAAACAAACTTTCTGTGACTGAATAAAGATATCTGAAACCCATGGATCGAACCACATACAGCACAGAAACTTTAAATGTTTTTCCGTTGTATAGAGCTCACTGAAAGAAACAAACAAGCCTTCTGTGACAGAACAGAGATTTCCACATTCCCGTGGATCCAGATACAGCACAGAAGCTGTGATTTTTTCCAGTGTATGCAGCTAACTGAACAACAAACCTTGTGTGACTGATCAAAGATATCAACATTTCAAAGGAACCACATACAGCAAAGAAACTTTATTACTTCTTCCACTGTATGTTACTAACTAAACAACAAACCAAAAATACGCCTTCAGTGACTGATCAAAGACTTCAACATTTCAAAGGAACCAAATACATGTACAGCAGAGAAACTCTGTGGTTTCTTCTAGTGTATGGAGCCAACTTTACACTAAACAAAGAAGAAGCCATCTGTGACTAATCAAAGATATCCGAAACTCAAGTAACCACATAATTATACGGCAGAGTAATTTTATTGCTTCTTATAGTGTGTACAACGCAGTGCTAACTGAATAGCAGGCAGACAAACACCAAGCCTTCTGTGGCTAATCAAGGATATCTAGAAACCCAAGGAACCATATAAAGCAGAGAAACTTTAGGATTTCTACCAGTGTGTAGAGCTAACTGAACAACAAAGAAACAGGAAGCCTTCTGTGACTGATCAAAGGTATCCACATTCCCCTGGAACCACATACAGCACAGAAACTTGTGTTTTTTCCAGTGTATGCAGCTGACTGAACAACAAAAAAACAAACAAAATTTCTGTGACTGATCATAGATCTTCCTTATTCTCAAAGAACAACTTAATGGAAAGAAATGTTATTATTTCTTCCAGTGTTTAATACTAACTGACAACAAACAAACAAAGATATGCACATTCCAAGAATCCACACACAGGAGAGAAACTATGATATACTCCAATGCATAGAGCTTACTGAACAACAAAGAAACAACAAGCCTTCTGTGACTAATCTAAGATTTCAACACTCCTATGGAGCCACATAAAGCACAGAATCGTTATTACTTCTTCTAGTGTATCAATGTAATGCTAACTGAACAGCAAAGAGACAAACACCAAGCCTTCCTTGAATGGTCAAGGATATTGAGGAACCCACAAAAACGACATACATTGTATAGCAGAGAAATTTTGTGACATTCAGAGTATAGTGCTAACTGAAAAACAAACGAACAAGAAGCCGTTTGTGACTGATCAAAGATTTCTACACTCCACAGGAACCACATACAGCAGAGAACTTAATGGTTACTTCCAGTGTTTAGTACAAACCGAACAACAAACAAATACCAAACCTTCTGTGACTGATCCAAAAATCCAGAGAACCTCATACAGCAGAGAAAATCTATAATTTCTTTCAGTACTTGTATAAAATGCTACCTGAAGAACAAACAAACAATAAGCCTTAAAACTATGACTTGTCGAAAACTTATACGTTTCCAAGGAGCCTCATCAGCACAAAAAAACTTTATGATTTCTTTAGTGTATAGAGTGTTAAAAGTGAAGAGCAAGCAGACAGACACCAAGTTTATTGAAACTGATGAAAGATATTTATCTATTTAGACATGGCAGGAACCATGTGTGTATGTATGCTATGAGCACTGTTAATTTATATTATTTTGAAGCACATACTGACAAACACCAACTAAGCCGTAGCGCACTGTGACTACATCCATAGAACCCAGGAACCACATACTTACATGTATACTATGCTGTGATACAGACATCTCAAACACAAATACAAATATCTGGTGTCTTTTTTTCTGAAAAAAGACACCAGAAAGTCAATAGTATTTCCTTACAGTGAGTGAAACTAATGGAACAAAGTACAGCTAAACAAATATGAAGCCAACTGTGACCAATCAAAGACCTCCACAGACCCAGGAACCACAAACGTGTACTGTGCTGTGACATGTAACATACAGACATCTGAAAAGACAACAGGCACCACAGTCATTTAGTACTCCTTACAGTGAGTGAAGCTAACTGAATAAAATACAGAAAGACAGTTTTCAAGCCAACTGTGACTGATCAAAGACCTCCACAGACCCAAGGAACTAGTATAAACTTGTACTGTGCTGTTGTTACATGTAATATACAGACATCTAAAAAGACAACAGGCACCACAGTCATTTAGTACTCCTTACAGCAAGTTGGAGCTAACTGAATAACATTCAGAGACAATTGCAAAGCCAACTCCGACTGATCAGAGACTTCCACAGACCCAAGGAACTACAAACAAGTACATGTACTGTGCAGTTACATGAAATATACAGACATCTGAAAAGACAACAGGCAACAGAGTCATCAAGTACTCCTTACAGTGAATGAAGTTCACTGAACAAAATGCAAGGCTAGTGTGACTGATCAAAGGCTTCTACAGACCCCAGGAACCCCATACATGTACTGTGCTGTTAAATAGACTTCTCAAGGGACAAAAGACATTACAGACTCCAGCATTTCCTTAACCTAAATGTTAGTAACTTAGCAAAATGCTGACAGACAACTAACAAGCCCACTCGCCTGACTGATAAAAAAACCCTGCACAAACCTCAGGCCAGAACTACTTACATGTACATGTACTTTGCCATTATCAAGGCCTGCATCTCAAAGGACAACAAACACCAGAGAGACTCCAGTATTCCTTACACTGAATAGAACTGAACAAAAAGCAGATTGATAGGAAACCGTCGTCAAGCTCATTGTAACTGATCAAAGACATTTAGAGACCTCAGGTACAAGAACTACATTAATACATGTCCTCTGCTGTTACATAGACATCTATAGCGAAAAGAGACACCAGATAAACTTCTGACCAGTATTTCTTTACAGTGAATCGATTTAGCTGAACAAAATGCAGATTTATAGAAGACCATCAAGCACACTCTAATTGATCTACCGGTAAGACATTTTTTAGAGACCCCAGGTACATGTACATGTACCACATTAATACATGTCCTCTGCTCTTACATAGACATCTACAGGAACAAGAGACACAAGACAAACTACTGAGCAGTAAATCCTCACAGTGAATGGAACTAACTGAACAAAAAGCAGACCAAAAGAAAACTATCAAGCTCACTGTAACTGATCAAACACGTTTAGAGACCCCAGGTACCATATTAACGCATGTGCTGAGCTGTTACATAAACATCTACATGTTAAGGGACAAATGACACCAGTCAGAGAAACTTCTGACCAGTATTTCTTTACTGTGAATGGAGCTAACTGAACAAAATGCATACCAGTACTGTAGAAGACCATCAAGCTCACTGTAATGGATTAAAGACATTTAGAGACCCCAGGTACGGTACATGTACCATGTTAATACATGTGCTCTGCTGTTACATAGACATCTTTAGGGACAAGAGACACCTGACAAACTTCTGATCAGTATTTTTGGAAATGGAACTAACTGAACAAAATAATTGCAGATCTATAGATGACCATCAAGCTCATACACTGTAGTAATTGATCAAAAGGATTTAGAGACCCCAGGTACATGTATCATATTAGAACATGTGCTCTGCTGTTACATAGACTTTGTATATGGGCAAAAGACACCAGAGACTCCAGTACTTCTTTTCAGTGAATGGAACTAAATAAACAAAGTGTAGCCGGACAACCATCATGCCCACTGTAACTGATCAAAGACATTTAGAGACCCAAGGTACCACATTAACACATGTGAGCACTCTGCTCTTACATAGACATCTATAGGGACAAGAGACACTAGAGAAATTTGTGACCAGTACATCCTGACAGTGAATGGAACTAACTGAACAAAAAGCAGATCAAAGAAAACCATCAAGCCCACTGTAACAGATGAAAGATATTTATAGACCCCAGGTACATGTACCAAAATTATACAATCATGTATTCTGCTGTTCCACAGACATCTATAGGGGCAAGGTGCACCAGAGAACTTTTGTTTAACTGAACAAAATGCAGACAGACAACTATCAAGTGAGCTG
>JAOBRG010363193.1:0-12425 GCA_027574985.1 Umimayanthus nakama | reverse complement strand
TCCCCCCCTACAAAACTCGCGTCTTCGCTGCTCGAGATAGTGCCCCCCCAATCTAAAACTTGCTCCGCGGTCCCTGTATTGTTCAAGTGGTATTCAGCTTACTTGCTAAGCACAAAATTTTTTTTTTTGCCAACTAGACTTCCAGTCCTTAATTTGTACCCTGGTTGACCATCTGTAATGTTTCTCCATCATGCTACAGAATGCCTATACCTAGTATTAAGAAACTTACATAAAAGTACCGTACTATCTGTAAAATGACAGTGACTTACAGTGATCGCTACTAAGTATATTAACCTTTGTGTGGGCACGCGTTTTATTTGTGGTCAACAACTTTGTGCACCGAGCTTAACCGAACTGACTTAAAGAGTGATTTGACTCGATGGTTCCATACTTAATATTATTTTTTCCTCTGTGGTCACAGAAACAAACACTGAATTATGATTGGTTCTTAGCGTATTTGTGAGCGGGCAAGATTAACCTATCTCTGACCATGGTCATGGTAACCTGTGCTGCTTCACCTTTAGTTCGCCCCTGGATGTGCTTTTCCATTGGCCAGAGAAAAAATAAATAAGTTTTTTACCAGCTTAAGGTTGGTCCGTATAGGGAAAAACTGTGACCTCGGCCTGAATATGGTGACCTCGGCTCAGAGGCCTCGGTCAGCATATTCAGACCTCGGTCACACTTTTTCCCTATACGGACCTCCCAGCCGGTAAAAATGGAAAAAATAGAGGGTCTGGTTTCTGTTTCTCTTTGTCCTAAACTTATCCTTGTATAGTGAAAACTCAGTGCCAATCAATTTGACTCATTAACAAAAACAAAATGCAAACTGAAAGGATCATATAAGTTGACCATGCATGTTCAAGAAGAAAAAATTCATTTTGAGTTTCAGTTTTTATCTTCCTCACTACTTGGAAGATGAATAACCCTGCTCAGGTTACAGATGGATTATAAGAAAAATGAATTGGGGGTGGAGTGGGGGATGTAAAGGGAAAAAAATGTGCAAAGCCAATATATTAGGAAAAAACCGTGCACAGGACAAACGTCAAAAAGAATATTCCAATTGAAGTTAAAAAATTCCTGTCATTCAGATGGACCGGGGGAGAGGACATGCAAACAAAAAATAACTCCCCATCACCTCCACTTCCATACTTTAATTCTATTGTGGTTAATGGTCAATTCATTACCTCCACTTTTTCAGCGTCTCCCTCTTCACTTCTAGTTTCTTGCTGTTTTGGTTTCATCCAACTTTGCCTGATGTCTTCAGTAAGTTTTGCGTCACCTTCGTCCTCCTCTGCCCACCATGGCAACTGACTAGATGCTGCTCGACTGGTCTTGAGAACAGGGCTCTTCATCCTTGGGGAGCCAAAAGATTCATCTGAAAGTGACTGTGAAACAAGAGTGAAGAGAATTAATTATTGTAATAATAAATAACAAGGTTCCGTATTAAATTTCTATACCTACAGAGTTTCAAACCCCTGGAGACTAAAAATAGGGGAGAATTGGTTCCCCTTGCAATGTTTAGGACCCTAAAGTTCTGCCTAAATCTAAGCACTAGTCCCAGTCCCAGTGTTCTGTCTTCTGTAAAACCTTTGCTAGCTATAGCAAACAATTTGACTCAGCTTTATTTCAGTTTCATAATTATAATAAAAAAGGCAGCATCTATGTTCTCCCAGACGTGCATTCGTGCCATGTTACTAACTATACACGGAAGTATTATCTCCTTCTTGGTCACATATATTCCAAAAATTATCATTATAAAGTATAAACCTTGTTCAAAATATGTTGTGACTTACCTCATTCAAAAATTGTTCAAATTCAGCATCTAAGTCCCGATTACTTCCTTTAAACTGATCTTTTAAGCTTTGCCAACGTTTGGACATCTTGGTCTTTTACTCTTGACAGAAAATCAGCTGGTTATCTGAAGTCAAAGAAGGAAACATTTTTGTAAACAAAACAAAATGTTTTCCGCCATTTTGAAATTGTCCGCGATTGAAGCTTTGCAACCAAGCCTTTGACCCGTTGTGGGCCTGGGTTCTATCGAAAGCTTCCAAAATGGCGTCCAAGTATCCATATGGGCCAAATCCTGAGCAAGAAAGCCTTGCTTATCTGGTATGTTGGATGATGTTTGTAATCAGTATTACGTTGAATAAGTGGGGCAAAATACTCTAGTAGCTTGCAGTGCAGTTTTTTTCCACAAGAAGTTGCTGTTCTTGGCACTGAGAACTCACTGCTCAGAAATGTTGACTTTTTGTTTTTTAAATTAATTTTGATCTTGTTTTTCTACTTCTAGGATAAGTTGACCGAAGGAGGAAAAAAGAAGTTGACCAGACCGCCAGAAACTTATTCCTCCCTAATAGTATGTTCATTTTATTTAGCAGCTTTCTTAAAGTTTTAAGGGGGCATGACAAGTTAGCACTTGCTGACTGGCTTACTTGACATGTGACAAATAACTGAGCTAATTGATTGATCAGCTAGTCACTAGTAGTGTCACATAAATTTGTCACATGTTGCAGAGATGCCAAGGTTGAAGAATTGCTGGGCGTGTGACATCTCCTTGGGGTCCGGGGAATGCCTCCCCCCCCCCCCCCCCGTGTGGGAAATTTTAAAACTAACTTCTGCAAAGTGTGACTTCCTGCATTTTTAGTGGGAAAACTTGATGCCAAATGAGGAACATGCGGTCCAGGCTGTGGCCTGTTTCAGATTTAGATGATCATTGGTATAAACCAGTGGGCCCATGCGAAAACGGGACCGACTTCGTGAGCTGCACAAGGACGCGGGTCCAAACTACTTCATATAGTCGCAAAACACAAATTTGGATAGTTCAACAAAGCTAAACCAGAATTAGACTGGCAAAATTCATATTTTTTGAAACAACTTATTCTATTAAGTGTTTGGAAATAAAAGAAAAAGAGAGTTAGTCTGAGGCCTGTGAATCAAACTTTCGGGCATGTGAGCAAGTGAAAAAATGCTGAGGTGTGTAGGAGTGTCTTGGTAGGTCTGATGTTGAGTAAAATTACAATAATATATCATACACTTTAGACTGTTGGTGTTTCATTACAATAAGTAGCTCTGCAATGTGCTAGAAATACTGATATTGAGCCAAGTTAATAATAAAAGTGTTTGAAGATAATCTTATTTTCGCCCAGTCGATTTATATTTTGTTCCCACCCTCCATTTATTTTGACCCCCTATTTAATAATTTTTCAAATTCCTTGAGCCCCCCTCCCCCCAACAATCAACTAATTTAGTGACCTTGGTACTTCACTTTGGCTTGTAATTACTTTCCCGTTCCCCCTTGAAACCAGACATTTGAATTAACTATAAATAATATGTTTGCGTGGTACCTTCAAGTTAGAACTGATTTGAAGAATTTGTCTGTTCTTTTGTAGAGAGACCCAGCCATTGAAAAGTTTGGATGGATCAGAGAGAATTCTGACAAATACTTCAAGTTCAAGCCCAGATCAATCTTCTACGCTGTTATGGCAGGGATTGTGGTCCCAGGAACCCTTTTTTATACTCTCAAGTATCTACAGGTACTACTAACAGTAATAAAACTGGAGTAGCTCAGTGGCGGTGGTTAACCCTATTTCAGGATTCAAAATATCATTCAAAAAATTTGCCTAATATTTATACTGTTTTAAACAGCCCAGTTTTTTTCTGGCTAGCTTCAGTTTCCATGAACAATAATCTGAATTCAAGGCTTCGGAAAATACAGCAAACGTTTGAAAACTTGGCACAGAACCTCTTAATCAGGTTATTGCTTGTGGGAACTGAAGCTTTAATTGGAAAGTAGGCTTCTATTAGAGTGTATTGTGTTATTAAAAACTGCATAACTTTCTGAGTTTGTATTAAGTTAACTCAACCTTTGCTGACAATAAATGAAAACAAACTGACATTCAGAAGTAATATAACTTATATTTTACAAGCACAATGGATTAAAATAATTAAAATAATTTTTGTTGATGCCCAATTTTACATGTTACAAGTTATATTGCAGAGTGACAGTAAGCTAGTCAGCAAGGTCCTAAAACTGTGTAAAGTGTGATGATTACAGACTCTACAAGCCCACTACTCTTGTAGATATAATAATATGCTTTCAGATAGACAAATGCTTCACCAACCTTCCTTTTCCTCCATAACTTACTCTTTGTACTAACTATTTGAACTTGATATAATTATCTTAGCCATAAGTTCGACCAATATATTTTTTTTATTGTGCTCTTCTGCAAAACCCCATAGACATTCCTTCAAGATTTGTTGTGAAAACAATTCCAGATTCTACCATAAATGGTGATTCAGTGACACATTTTCTTGTTGGTAGGCTGCTTAGTTATTGGCCTACAAAACAGGAGTTTTATCCCACTTTTTGTCACTTGTATGCCCTTAATTTGCACCCTGATTACGTGTTTAAAGTGGTATAACTGTATTTCAATTTAAAAATTGTTGTAATTATTGTTTGCAGAGACAGAAGGACATCAAGGCTGGACGACCTCCAAGAGATTTCTTGTAAAGACTTGCATTTTTAGCTGCACATACATAAGTTTGCCTTCTGTTGTAATAACTTGCAAGACATTAAGTAATGGCATGAAACAACCCAGGGGTTTTTGTGAATTTGATGATCTTCAGTCGACAGTGTAAATAATACCTGAATAGATTGTTTGAAAAGTAAGGTTCTGTGCATTACATGTAAATGACAACATAATTTCATTCTAAATTTTGCAATCAATAAGTTGTTTTGAAACAGCTTTCTCTAAGTAACTTCTATAATGTGTCCAAGGGTTTCATGGTTTAAAACTTGCTTGCAGGAACTTTATGACTTGTATTTGAATTCCAATAAAAACATGATTATTTAATAAAAATACCTAGTTCTCATTGCTTTTTATTTTGCCTACTTTAGGAGGGCTTACTCAGAAGCCAGATCCTGAACAGACCTTCAAAACTCCAATTGATGGGAGGGGGGGTCGAGAGTAGGGGAGGGGTGGGAAGGAGGGATATTTCCATATAGTGGCTGTACAGGTGTATAAGACTGTGTCAAGTATAGTTTTCAGGCCATTTGGTCTCAGAACAGGGTATATAAACTACTGTTCAAAATTGGACCATTGAGCATTTACCTATTTAGTCATCCCCAATCAAAAACGGA
Organism: Umimayanthus nakama; assembly: GCA_027574985.1. NCBI lineage: Eukaryota > Metazoa > Cnidaria > Anthozoa > Zoantharia > Parazoanthidae > Umimayanthus > Umimayanthus nakama. The sequence goes on along the minus strand of JAOBRG010363193.1, from coordinate 7,285 downwards.
ACTGGCTTCATGAGTGTCCTCAGATCTTGTTTAGGGAGTTAGAAGGCAAAAAGGGGGAAGGAAGGACAGGGTCCGGAAGGGGGGGCCTTGATCCCACTCCTTTTTTGTAAGATTTTCTCTTTATATCGGTTTCCTGGGTCCTGTGCCAAATTTCAGTGAATCCCACTTCCAAGAAGCAGTCAAATCGCAGGTGTTTTTTAGTGAAATCTCGGATCCCGTAAATACCCTACCAGACCCTGAAGGGAGGGGAATATAGAGGATCCTGAGGACGATATCACCACACGACGCAGCTATTGGGCCGGGGACGAGGTCAAGAAATCTCAGAATTTTTGCTTGGGCAGCCTGTGGATTCTGTTCGATTATGAGGTCTGGTGACTAGCGCCCAGGATTGTAAGCAAGGAAATGAGTCCACGTTGAAACATCCAAAATGGCGACTTGTCTGAAATTTGCTGGGAGAAAAACAGCTAATAGAATTGTATCCTTTTGTCCGTGAGGGATGATGGAGTGATTAATCAATGCATCTTTTTGTATTAACAAGTTTATGGTGTTTTCCTTGATAATCTCACGCAGATTTCTCGAGTTCCCCGAGCTCTTTTGTCGACGACAAGCTCCCGGCACGCCGGACTGCACGTGAGTATTTGTTTGGCTTGTCTGTCTTGACATGTTGATCAAAGTATTTCAAAACATAAATAAATAAGATTTTAAAAGTTGATTTATGAAGAAATAGCAAGTATTATATTGCAAAAATGCATACATACGATGCATAAACACGCAGTTTTGTAAGATGTAATGTTATTTATTTTAGAAAGAAGAAGGAAAAGAGAATTTAGTGACATGCTGAGTCATAGTCACAGACATGATGATTGTCTTAATGAATTTCACAATTTGGTGGTTGGTTTGGTTGAACTTAGCATAACAATAATAACTAACAATACAGATAAATGCCAATTAATACTAATCTTCATGATTAATTTTGTCAGTGATCAGCATACAGTTCTTCCCAGCATACTTAATCCAGGTAATCAAGGGTCAAATATCAGTCAAGTAAATCTAAAATAATTGATGAAAATAAGTCAATTGTCATCAATTGCTGTTGAATATCCGCAGAATCATAAGCAAATGGTATGTTCGTTCTTGTGTAGCTTTAACTATTGATAAAGTATCTTAAAACTTTCTGCCATCAACAGGTGATCAAATAATCAATACCGATCAATCAATTAATTAATATTGATTGGCATCGATAGGCCATCAGTTTTCATCGATTAACAGTCTAATCAATTACAGTAGGTATGCCAGGAGTTATTTGCTAAATCAGATGTGAAAGGTCGATGAGACAGTTGAAAAGCAGAAAACTGTTTGTGTGACAAGCTCTTAGAACAATAAAATTACATTTCCACTACAATTCGTAGTATTGGTTGTCAGCCTTTTTCTCATTCACTTGTTTTTACCAGTGAATATTGTCCGTTGATGCAGGAGGTAGTGATAGCAAGTGCGGTCAGGACACCTGTTGGTTCATTCCGAAGTTCTCTGTCATCTATACCTGCCCCTCGTCTTGGTGCTATTGCAATTCAAAATGCAATTGAAAGATCAGGTAACTAAAGAGTGCCTAAGTGGAACCAGAGTGTGGGGTTTTGAGATGTTAAAATATTCCATGTTTATTGAATTAAGTGCTACTGTATTTACCTGTGTACAACACACACTTTTTTCTCACAATTTTTGCCTCTAAAATCACGATGTGCATTATACACGGAATCTTTTGTTTTCATATGAGGACATAGCTTTACATGTATCACTTCACTCCATGCCTGGGAGTCCACGTTCGTCAGTAGCATCAGTCATGCAACTTACAAGTTTACAGTATGATGGAAAATCTGTTGCATTTTCTAGAGCATTTCAATAACAAATTATATTCCATGTTGTGTAAAAGTACAATCCATTCACCTTTTTGTTTTTTTGAACAAATGTAGAAAGATTTAAAAATTTTAAAAGATTATGCAAATATTCTCTGCTGTGCCATCTTGAATTTTGTCACATGGCCAGCAGGTCTAGCTCCAGGACTCCTCGTTTATAAATTGTTACAGGCATGCATTGTGCTAAGTGGATCATGTTCGATCATGCAGCAGCAATTCAACAGCTAAAGAAATTGAAGAAAACATCATGAAACTTTATGTATCACCAAACAGACAGAACATTAAATGAGTTGCATCAACTCCTGTAACTGATTTTTAATGCAGGTAGAGCTAGAATGATTTGTCAACTTTTTCGAAAAAATTATCCATTATACGTGGGTAAGTACAGTAGACCAGTGGTTCAGTCATTGTTCTCTAACCAGTAACCCAAAACAGGATTTGAATAAACCTTAAAAACACTTTCAATTTGTGTTAATTGGCTTTTGAAAATCCTTATAATTTTTCTATCACTTCAAGCCTGTTTCTTTCACTTGGGAGATAAACTCCGTGTACAAACCTCCTTGAATTCAGAACCTGAAAAACCTTAAAGGACTTTGAGTTCAATACATGTAAGTCTGAAATAGTGCATAAACCCTTTCCAAAATTTCTTTGTCTTTCCTAGTAAAGCTCTACTCTCAGAATGAAACTTTCCTTTGGTTACTGAACAGTAACAACAACTAACACTTTTTAACAATATGTTATTATGTGTTGTTTTTGAATGGTCAGTTTAAGAGATAAGGTTTAGGTTTCTTGTATCATCTTTTATCCGAGGGGATCTTTCATTCTAATAGCAGAGGCTGACTGAGGGGGAACTCCCACAAAAATTGGGTGGGGGTGCGCTGCTGGGTTTGTGAAAGTCCTCCCCTTTGCAAGAGTAATATTTGCAATTTCTGTGACCCTATACCGGAGTACCCATTTTATTTCTCAACCCTACTACTAATTTCACAAGTAAGTATTTACTGTAATTATATCTTCAGTGTTCATTCAGCTTAAAGCAGTTTTATACATCAGGTAGCAAATCTTAACACTACTGAATTGATCAAGTACTATCACCCAGGCATGTTGATTTGTTATTGCAATTTTTGTCCACTTAGCAATCCCGCTTAATACAACCCTATTCCAGACCAATTTTCTTTGAATACTAGACCCCATCCCAGAGTAAATGGAAAACCATACCCTTGAATCCAGCAGCAGATACCTGTATAGCCAGTATATGGGAGCACCCCGCACCCCCGGTCCCTCCCAGACTAACCTGTAATGGTTGGACCAACCCACAGGCATTGAAGCTGGTCAAGTGAATGAGGTGTTTATGGGAAATGTGTGTCAAGCAGGACAGGGCCAGGCACCAGCACGGCAAGCTGCTCTGGGTGCAGGTGAGGTTAAACTTCAATTGTCATGTCTTTTTTGTACCATTTTTACACAGAATATTTTCTAAGAAAAAATTAGTGTTAGAATTTACATTAATTTCTTTTTATGTATCCTTATAGGTAAATGTGCTAAACCTGGGTTAGTTATTAAGTGATGCACAGTGTACATGTACATGTACTATTAGAGGTTTAAAAGACAATTTCTAAACCACAAAAAAACTTTTGTCTGTCCAGCTACTTAAAAAAAATTTTGAAAGCTTTCAACACTTAAGTTTCAATAAAACATGAAAACTTAACAGTTTTACTGTGCAAGATGATCAAAATTAATGGTCACAGTGTAGTGTTTGGAAATGTAATTCAAAAGTTGACAGAAATATTTTTGAAGTTTCACAAAGTAATCTTCATCAGTATAAGTGTTAACTAATCCTTGTTTAGGAAATTTTACCCAGTGTTTCAAAAGTTAATAAAGGTTTGGGGGAATAAAGCACTAGTAACAAATTGAAACTGGAACAGTGTGTTGTTATCTTTATTTTTCTCTTTCCGTTCTTCTCAGGCTAGCTAGCCCTGCTAACATTAAAATTGTCAAAAAACAACATAAGAATCATAAATGTAAAAAAGGGGCATTTCTAAGCACAACCTAGTAGCCATTGCAAGCATTCCATGTGTAAAGGGTAGCCTGAACTTGTGGGTTTTCCTTAAAAGGAGGAATGCAAAATTATGATCTGGCAGGTCTTGTAAAATGAGCAAGTTATGCTTCAGTGAAACTTGCCGAAACAGCCTGCCCAACAATAATTATTTTTACATGTAATATTGTTCAAATTGATCAGCAATATTTTTATAATGGCACATGATTGGTATAATCATGATGTATTTTGTACTGTATAGTACATTGTGTGTGAAACTTCTACCTAAAATGTTTTACAGTCTGGATGGTTTGCTCAGTGAAATAAAGTCTTGAGGTTTTTGAAGATCATTAAGGGGCTGTAACTCTATCAATCTCTTCCCGAAAAACAACACTCAACTCAATCTGCACACTATTCTTTAACTTGAAATTTAATACAGTTGTTTGGAACCTCATTAACTCCTGTATGTTGACTGTCAAAAGTTGATTTCTCAATGATTGATAACTTTTGGCATCATCTCTGTATAATTTTCTTGTCAAAGGCTTGCCGATATCCACACCCTGTACCACCATTAACAAAGTCTGCGCATCAGGAATGAAATCTGTCATGTTAGCAGCACAGAGCATAGCTTGTGGTAATCAGGTCAGTACTATAAAACTTTTGTTAACCCTTTCAGCCCCAGCCAGTTTATCAGTTTGTAAATTCTCCCTACCATACCCACACAAAGTAAGTTTTTTGGTAATAAGAATACAAAGCAAATGATCATACACAGCAATTTATTCATAACAAAAAATGCAATTCATGCCAGCCAGTCCAGTTTAGGAGAGTTCGGCAAAATGTCATATGGCATATAATTATGTATTTAAGGCGGAAAGGTTAAATTAGGTTCATGTAAAACCTTTCTCATCACCCGCCCCTTCTCCCAGCCTCACCCCACCAAGTCAATACTACAGTGTGCGGTAGTTATTGAAACTATTAATAACGTTTAATATTCTTTGTGCTGCTAACTGGAGGTAACTTCTCACTGGTTTTGAAATTGGATGCATGTGAAGCCCCTCTCTTGCAGCTTCTCCACCTCCACACCCTGGAATATCATTGCTGTTTAACTTTGGTTAACCATGAGTTCCTGTAAATCCATCTCCTCTCTCATCCCCACCTTGGGTCAGTGATACTGATTTGAGTGTGCGTAGTTAGTGGTAGGTCAGAGAGTGGTTTAATACAACTCACTGGGTGACTTTGAGGTCCTCCTCTCCCCTCCCCACCCAACCTCACTACGTTAGTTCTATTGACCTAAGTATATAGTTCAGGGTACCATGATCCTTGAAAATCATAGAAACCCCTGGACATGGCAATATTGGAGCATACATTTATCCTAGCCCTGTCACATGCAATATATAAATTATTTTGAGTGATATCCTGCTGTCAAGTTCCTGGATCTGCAATCTGCTATGAAGTGCATAGTGATTATGTTGTGCATAACTTCCCTGTGCCTGTGGGGTCATGTTACGTTGACACTTTCCACAGGATGTTATGGTAGCCGGGGGAATGGAGAGTATGTCACAAGTTCCATTTCTGGTAAATCGTGATGCACCAGCTTATGGTGGCCACATGATGGAGGCAAGTGTTTTTCAGTTCAGTTGGTGTTCTCAACTTTTTCAGTTAGAAATTACAGATTGTAATAGCCGAATAGTAAGTGGATAAAATCTAAAGTTACAATAAAAGCTATTAAGTATGTTGAGCTCGAAATAATGTGGTCTATTACAGCTGTATTTAAAAACTGTTTTTAACTAAACACTTTATATTAAAAAAAAATATGTAAATGTTTGCTTTTAAGGTGGCATTTGAATGTGTCTAAAAAGTCTGTACATTCAAATATCTTTTGGCCACCAGCTGATTCACTGGTAAATAAAGGAATACTTAGTTTGGCATTCATGTGCTCCCATAACCAAAGTAGTTTAATACGGTAATTACATTATTACATTAAGAAAAACATGTAGAAATGAGATCTGAATTTCCATGAATCTATCACTACATCAGCAGTTAAGACGTGGTCACTAAATCCATGCAGCATTTCTAGTGTACGAGTGGCCTCTGACATAGGTTACTTGAGAAGGGAGAAATGCCAAATAACATGGCAGTCTCATGCTACAAGAGTTTTTGTTTGATTTGAACTCTTGAATCAAGACTGGCCGTACATATCTACATTGTTTTTAAAACAAATTGGCATAAACTTGCTCAGTATTTGGAAATTCAGTGATCAATAAAATTGAGCTTGTAATTAAATCCTAATTATTCCTGATATTCCTTGAGTCAATAACACACTACCTAACCCATTTTGTGGTGGTAGGTCCAGGCCTGCTGTGTATTTCTCAACAGCCAGTAAGTACATGTGCATTGGTACAACTGGTACACAATCCAACGCTATGCCTACCATAAATATAACTATGAAAACTGAACGGTTTGAAAGCCAGAACCACAATAACTGACTCTGTACCATAACAACATATATACAGCTCCATTAGCATAACAAAGTCTCATCTATTTATTGAGGCAATCATTTCTCTTAGACTACCAATTCATTACATTCATTGTCCGCTACAAGAGAAAACATTGCTTTCACCCCAAGTGATAGTATTAGTAAGCAATGTCAAAACAAATCCAAAACAAGCAAACACAGTTCTCCTATCACCTCTGCTGACTTGAATAAATAACTAACAGTTATTTTATCTCACACCTTACAGGATGGCATTGTGAAAGATGGGTTGTGGGATGTGTACAATCAGATTCATATGGTTAGTACTGGTCAGTACATGTATTTGATAACAATAATAACAACAACAGCAACAATAATAACTTATAATACACTAAGAAATTAAAATAGATTCATTTGATTATTTATGATACTGTATATTAAAGAATAGTTTAAATAATGAGTGCTGGCCATCTGTAACTAACCATATGGGCTAGGCAAGATGGTTGGCCTTTTGACAATGAATTTACAGATAGAGTAAACAGATAAGATACTGTTTACAAGATGTATTTCTCTACATGTACAGAGATTCCAATCCATCTTTTTTCTGAGGATTCTCCTTCCTAGGGCGAAATCTCAGTTTCTCTTTCTTTTTACCAAAATCTCCTTTTTGAACAATCCAAAAAATGGATGAACATTTTCTTAAAAACCAGTGCCTTTTTTGATAAATTTGCTGCACAAAACATTGACAGAAAAAAAAAAAAAGTTGTTTATTCCTCTTCCCCAGACCCTAATCTCCATCGTGTACCTCACTCCTCCCACTTTTGTACAGACTGTGGTTAGAAAAAAATGTTGTCTGCAAGTATTATTGTCTGT
>JAOBRG010363182.1:0-12428 GCA_027574985.1 Umimayanthus nakama | reverse complement strand
AATGAACTTAGGCAACTCAGGCATCCTAGCTACAACCCCAACTGCATTAGGTTGAATAAGTTTCATTGCCCCTAACCAGTCGGTAGCCGAGCGCAATTCTATCTCTCGAATCTGCAACTCATGCTGTCTTTGGGCCTCTCTTTCTGCCATCTCATGTTGCCTCTGGGCTTCTCTCTCCGCCCGTACGCGTTCTTTTTCTCTTTCATCGTTTTCTAACTCGAGCTTTTTTGCTTCTCTATCCTTCTGTCTTTCTTCTCTCTCTCGATCTTGTTGTTCTTTGACGAACTGCATTAATTCTTTTCCCTCTAGTCCTAAATCCTTCCCAAGTTTCACAAGTGACTCCATTTGACCAGCTCCCGGACAGGCCCCCAAATGTCACAAGGTTCTTAAGAGCTGGTCAAATTTATTATACGTGTTTTCCGGAAATCCTTAGCTCACAAGCTTTTCTTCCCAATTTTCCTTCCTTCTCCCCTTGAATCATTATACACGTCATAAGTATAAGCAATTAGCGCGCGCGTAACTAGCACATGAACTACAAATGTTCAAAGTTCATGACAGGTGTAAATTGAAGCTGACAGCCGCATTGACGTCTAGAAATGAAAGGATTAGTTTGAATTATGAGGCTGGCTTTTGTTTTCTGACAAAAGTATTTTTAAAAAATTTCACCGTCATCTAGATAATTTCATAAGCTTTCAATTGATATTTAGGTTTGTGGTTAACCGTTGCGTATTAAAGAATGTTACATACGAAAACCTGAAACCACCGTTAAAGGTGAACGGTAACCTTAATCAAGAAAATCAATACCTTTAAGTCATAAAGGTTACTAACTTAGTTGTGTAATTTTTCAGGCTACTCCGAATGGCTGTCCTACGATTTCTCATAGTGTTTGTCAAAGTGCTATCTAAACACACAACACATTGGAAACTGAGCGGTGAGCGGCTGTTCATTGGCGATCTGGTGTACGTAGTTACCCTTAACCTGGACCTGGCCGATAACCCTCAGTTCTATGACCTCCCAATGCTCGAAAGCTCTCTCGAGTGTTTGGCACACATTACAGCTCAGCCCAGCTGGAGTATGTACTGCAAAGCCAAAGACGGACTTGCCTTGTGTAGAGATCTATTGGCCTCCCTCATACAGGTGAGAGAAATTGACTCACATATTGATAAGTTTATTTCCACGGTTCACTTCGGGTTAATTTAGAGGCACTGCTTAACACGATTCCCACGGTCCTTGAAAATCCTAGAAAGTGTTGAATTTTGAAAAAAAATCCAAGCGTGGAAAATTCTGAAAGTCGGTCGACGTCCTCCAATTGGAATGTTTTTCGAAATTTACCAGGTGTTTTGGAGTTCAAAATCCTCATTCATCTCCATGTTTAATGAAGCGTGTGTGATTGAATGACATTAATCACATTAAAATATCCTCCAGGTTGTGTCGGCGTTTCACACTGGCCATCTGGGCGCGAGCATGTCATTCATGGGTAAAGGTGTCACTTACCACGCAAGCTTATGTCTCGTTCATTTGACGCACGAGTTTGCCTCTCTAGACTTGACCAAGGTAAGCAAGTTGTTTTTTAGTAACTTGTGAAGAGGACATGCATGGAATATGTTGGAGTTAAGTCACGGTCTTCTTGCTGGCGTTTGCCTCTAACCAAACACCAATAAACACCAAACTGCATGTCCTATTTTTCGCTTAAGTCTGAGCGAGGAACTGTTTTGCATCCTGGGCAAAAACTACTTTTTAGATCTATTAGAATTTATCTTCTCGTCATAAAAGGCGAGTTCTTAGTATAAAGAGCACGGTTAAACATTAATATCTGCAGTTGTTATATCTATAGTTTTGACATAACCTTGTCACAAGCCGAACCCAGAATAGAACCTATAGGTTATATAAAACCCTATCAATAGTTAAAAAAAGCATGTTGAGAAATCTACAACTTACTGAAAACACTGTCCTTTATGCCAAATAAGGAATGGCCATCTAATTGGGTAGCGGATACCAAAACTGAAGAGTTTCCCTTGGCCTGGCTGGTGCCCCTGTGGACAGACCGTTCACCGGAAGTGAGGTGGCTTGGAATGTATCTGGCGACAAGCTTGACCAGGAGCTGTGCTTCACGAGCGGCCCTGGGCCTAGCATGCCGCTCTCTCGTGGGTGGCATCTGGAGTTTAGCGCTGAGTGTGCTCTTGGACGACAAGGAGTGTGGAATGGTTCGACAGCAGGTCAGGCTCGTCATTTACGTATAATTTATTACTTTTAAAATAAATTATATTAAAGTAGAAAGTTGACACGGTGCAAGCGTACGTTAGTTACAGTGTCAGGTAAACGTATGACAAAGGTAAAGAAAAGAGATGATAACTTGTGAAGGCTCTTGAAGTAAACTACCCAAGTGTTTTAAGCTCTTCTAACTAAGTTATCTGAATACTCTGGTGCTCAAAATAAATTGGGGGAAGGCGTCTATATTTTTGTGATTTTTGTAGACCCCCCGCAGCTCATTTTAACCCCCCCCCCGTTCATTAGTTTTTTCGATTTTCAGAAGGGAATATAAAAAATTACAATGAGATATCATAGATTGTTGGTGTTTAGTTACTAAAAGTGGCTCCGCAATGTACTAAAAATACTGATGTTGAGCCTAGTTAATTAAGTGTTTGAGGATAATCTTATTTTCGTCCCGTCTCTTACTGATAAATTTTGTTCCCACGCCCCGTTTATTTTGGGCCCCCCCCCCGATTAATAACTTTCAAAATCCTTGAAGTACCCCCGTATATTATGAGCATGAGAGTAAGTTGTTGTGTAAAGGAGTATTTCTACTTTGTAAGCAAGGCCTGGAGTTGTCTCCATCTACTAACTTTGCCTCTAATACTTGTTTACTTTCTATCTTCACTCGTAAGATTGGAACGTCTTTTAGGTTAAAAAATTCACTTTATTTTTCATCTTTTTTCTTGACAATTCCCTTTTTCCACGTTTTCTAAGTTTGAATCAGGTTGTACAAAACAGGTTTGTCTTACTAAAATATTGAAGTTTTGAGATTTTCGTTTTCAAAACATACTGAAGCCCTCTTCAGCTTTGGTGTTCTTACAAAAATAAATCTATGAGCGTTTTGCATAACTGAAATCGTCTAAGGAAAAGCTTAAAATAGAAAAATACTTAGTGCTCTGTACAGAGCAGATAAAAATAAACAAATGGCTGAAAGTTTGGGGCTGTAGCCCGGGTACCACGTAACTAAGCTACTGAAGAAATAACATCCAGTGAATTTACTGCAATGTGGCGGCCATATTGGCGCGCGTACCAAGTGTTTTTCCAAGAAGGCTGCCGAAACCGTATTTGTTAAACAAAGCCATTTTTGCTTATCAAAACGTTTGCATGGGTTCGGTTCGAAACACTTTAGCTGTCATTCGTAAAATTATATTAAAGTGTAACGTATTGACTTACTCAAATAAATGGTTCTCATGACATGTAGAAAAAATGCAAAGTCAATCTTTCGACAGAAAACTGAATGACGAAATCGATGTAAAGATTTCAAAGAGAATTTTAAATGTCATCATCTTAATCACGTAATAAACAGCCTTACACATCTTGTAGTTAAATTTTGTAATCTTGATGACGTCACACGCAAACCACCTTACCAATAGGACTTGCTACTTTGCCTTTGAGTATATTTGCAGCCTAATGCAGGCAAATTCTCTGACGTTTGTGGCCATGTTTGTTTTCTTGGACTTGTCTCAATGAGAGAAAATTTCAGTTTGTGTCTTATATTCTGATTCTCATACCCAGGCAGCTCAGCTGCTGCGCGGTTTAACGAGTGGTCTTGTTAGCAGCAATGAAGAGACACAGTCAGATGAGCATCAGGTTGAATTGCTGTTACATGGAGTTAAGGGCCCGGTAGGTTGTACAAGTTTAATTTGCACAGCCCAGTGTGCAATCAAACTGCTTCTTGGGTATAAAGGATTTTGTATATCCAAACAAGTTTGGATAAGATGATACAAATAGACGCAACAGTCGGTTTGCACGATAAGCATTTTATATGATGTAATAACGTCTTGTCAGAAATAATGGTAATAACAAGTATGATGTAAATACTAATTATATTAATTTAGTACTTAATGTATGGGGTTCACTATAGAAATCCCAAATTCGCTTTACATGATATTGTCAGTTGTATACAGTGTAAAATAGTATTAAACAAAAAAGATGATTGTTAAAAATTCCCTTGACAAAAGAACAATCATGCTTGAATGGGTGTTCTACAGCAAAGAGCAACCAACAGCCACCTCAGAATATCAAGTGCAGCTCTAAGTTGATCTCTGAGTCTTACTCGCTAACTTTAATTCAGTAAATTTTTAAGAACATAAACAGTTTTATTATATGACTGACAGATTTTGCGCGCTGTGATTGGTCAATTCCAGGTCCGTAAGTAGCCGTACGGACCGCTAGCTCTCGACCACCTTTTCAAAATCCGAATAATCAACAAAGCCATATAATAAACATCTTATTAGCCTCGTTTGCTGGGTCTCTATGGCAAGTTGTTGGATCCTCTTTTTTTTCTTCCTTGTTTTCATGGCCCGCGCTCTTCGCGCTTGTGCCATAAAAGAAAGAAAAAAACTCGGTCCATAACTTGCCGTACGGACCTCGCATTCCGCTTATAAGAGGTATATAGTTCACAAACGGCTTTCAGACAAGATTTTATCTGCATTTTATAGGTGTTCCTTCTGTATCTTAGACAATAGCATCTTTGCTCGTAAATGTACATCAATCTGTGACATCTGCAGCCGATGTTTGTTCTTTTCACAGCTGGTTCCCCTTCTTCCTTCTTATTGATTTAAAGTTTCTTCTGTTTATAAGCTTTTCCGCAACAGAGTTTGGTATCTTGCTACTTCTTTTGGTTTTAAACTCACATTTCCTTTCGTAGATACATTAATATCAGTCAATACTTCCTGCATGGAAAATACCAGCAAATAAAGCATGTATACCGACAGTGCTTGAAAGCTGTTACAGGCAGTAGACAATCAGAAGTTACAGACAGGAACTGGTGTAACATGTTCACCATGAACGTTATAACAGCAATTGTTATCATTTTCAGGAAACAGTTACTGGCATTCCTGCTTTGGTCGCGTTGTTGGAACACTACCAGTTTTACAAAAAGATTACCACTCTTCTGTCCACCTCAACAAGTGGGTTACCATCAAGAACCACCTCCCGCGCATGTCAGAGTTCAGCTTCCATCTCTCGATCTGTCAGCAACGCATCAGATATTCCTTATAATCCACTGACATCCAGGTATACGACTTTGACATCCCCTATAACCCACGTACATCAAAATAACACACGCCTGACGTCCTTTGTACTATCCGCTGACTTTCAAGTGAAACATCTATCACATTTCTTGCGATTCGTTGACATCCTGGTAATAGGTGCCTGACGTTCCTTTACAATCCACTGACATCAAGGAAATAAATGTCTGACATCCCTTACGATCTACTGATACACGTGTTTGATATCGCACGTTCGTGAAAGTTTAGGTTTAATCCGCTCACTGCCTTATGAAATCCTCTTTACAATTTATACTATTGTTTTGAAAGGTTTACCCGTATTCGGTATTGTAATCAAATCTGCGTCTTCATTTACATCATATCTAACAAACCTTTGTCTTGTCTCCTCTTAGATAAGATTTCTCGTTACAATCTTGAATATGGCCAAACTTGATGCCCACACTGTTGTATCCCATCTTTAAGTAACTTAAATTATTAAAGTATCGAGATGTTCGTCTTATTTATCTCCTTTAGGTTAGTTTGTGCAATTTGTGTATTCTTACAAGAATCATGCTTTATCTGGACATTTTCTTCAATAACATGTTCAATATAAGTAGCTAACGTCATAGTTATGACAAAAGATCCACCAAAGACTTCCTCTAATCCTAGCATTCACCAATTACCGATATCCCTCCAAAGTCGAACTTGAGTGTGAGGTTGGCAGATTCTATTGGGTAAAAAAAGGTTCCATATGACCGCTCACGATCGCGCGATCGTTGGAATCATTGAAGCGAAGGATCGCTTACAATCGCCCGATCGCTGAAAAGTGTTTCCATTAAATTTGCGGACAACACTATCGCTGAAAAATGTTATAATAAAATCGCTGGCAATATTTTCACTGAGCGATCCGGCGATCGTGAGCGATCAGATGTAAACTAGACTTAACTCGCTCCAAACTATTTCGTCTCGCTCACTAATAGTATCATTTTAGGAACACCCTCAAAGCTCGATGCTCTTGTAAAAACAAAAATTGACAATCAACCGTTATTACTGACAACAATTTCCTTTTTCCTTTGGTTCAAGTTCCCAATCAGTGAGTCTTGGATCCCAGAATGCCGTTGGGTCACCAGAACCTAACAGGAGTCCCAGTCCCCAGACTAAGCCTCTCGTCAATGGCAGTACCAATTCCTCGAATGGTACCAGGCCTCAGTCGCGAGTGTCCCAGAGTACAGTGGTCTCCCAAACACCAACGTCTTTGGTACCTTTGATAAATGAACGTGGTCTTCCAAGTGGGTAAGGAAAGCAACAACCTGTATTTCTATGCTCCAATGACACAAAATCTTGTGATCTACGTTTACGTAACGATAAATCTGCTGAGATGTTTTAAAAATTTAGCGAAACATACAGTTTAAAGAGGAATCTTTTTAAAAATTGCAGTTCCATTTTGGTATTGATTTGATCCAAAGACAGCACTGAACGTTTGCATGGCATGGTGTAAGCTTTCTGTTGTTTTTCGACTGAGTTTCAGGGCAAAACATTGCAGACTTTAAAGTAAGGTATTTTCCTTGTAGTCATTAGCAATATAGATTAGTATACAATTTATACGAGGGCAGGGGGTCCTTTGCCGTCCCTTTTAAAGAGTATAAGTGCTTAAGCGAAGAGATCATAGCGACCTTTAGCAGTGGAGACGGCAGCGGCTTGGACATCAGCAGCTGAAAATATGCTTCTTGTGTTCTCTTTTGTTTGCGTATTTACCTTGCGTTCTTATAACCCATTGCACGGTTTCCGTCGCCATCTTTGATGTGAGGCAGTTGAGGCAAAAACTGCAGCAAATGTATGGAAAACTCTTCAGCTTTTGACCCTAACAAATCCGCAATTACAGGTCGGATTTTGACGAAAAACATGTCTTTAAATAGGTTAAGATATGGGAATATGGAACAACTGTCTTCAAACAAAGGCTACAACCTTGTAGTTAATGTTTTAAAACTATACAAATCCTAAAGTTTGATTCAAGGGTTTGTATGAAGATTTGATATTTTGATTACGAGTATTCAAGCCTAGTTTATTCTTTCTATTTTCATTATATAATTTTTATGTCAGTACCATTCAAGAGACATCTTTTTGTCAAAACCCGATGTAGAATTGCAGTCTTATCGACGTTGAAAGTTAAACATTTTCCAATACATTTGCTGTAACTTTTGCCGCGACTGCCCCACATTCAAGATGGCGACGGAAACCATGCAATGGTCTGTTATTTAAATGCATAAAAGAGTGCGATTGGCCCAAATTGCAAGTACACTGTTGTACGGCCGAACTAGTAATAGACAACATGTTTGCAACATATGCGCTGTGACTTGTCTACAAAACCCAAAAGTTTTCCATTCCCACGTGCAAAAAGGCACAAACCTATTGCGCTGATTGCTTAAGGTCCCTATTGTAGTTCAGACTCACCAACATGTCAGAAAAATACTAACCGAGCTAAAAAACATGAAGAAGGCAAGAAAAATATACAAATGGCAAGGTTTTTGACACAAGTTTGCTTGTTTTGCTTTTCTTCATCCATTGTGAATGTATAGTTGCGTAGTTGTTTGGTCAAGAAAGATTTCACACTTCATACTTTTACTGTAAAAATTTATTTCGAGACGCCATCAAAGAAAATCGTCCAGTGTTTGTCATTTACTACCTCGTACGCATGTGTAATAACAAATCTGATAAGGCACAAGAACTTTGTTTTCTTTCATTCTATTGGTTTAAAGGATGTCAGAAGCCAGCAGTTCGAACACCTGGAGCGGATCGCAGGCTCATTCTGTGTTGTCGTCAGATGGAGACCTGGTACCCACTGTCACCCCAGGTCTCGTTGGTGCCGTGGCGGCCTTGCTGCACAACATGCTGCTCCTCGCTCCTGAGCACACGGGATCCGCCATGAAAAAAGGAAACCTTTTTGCTTTAATTCAGCGGTAAGCCCAGTAAACCAAGTAGATCATTTTCCCAGCTTAGTGGCTCCTACCGTATATAGGCCCTTTTGCAACTAGAGCTGACATGGTACAAAATCCAACATACTGGAGAGCAAAAGAATGTGAAAAGACTCCACAGATTAAATTAAACAAATTAAACAAAGAATCAAACTATTTAAGTTACTTTTGTTTTATTTTGGAGTCTGGCATATTCTTTTGCGCTTCAATATGGTGTATCTTGTACTATTTGACCTCCATCAATATTGCTGCAAAAAGCGAAAAGGGTGTTCCACATTAAAGCCCCCTGGGTGATCTACTTAGTAACAAAAATATGATTCGGGTTATAAGCCTCCTCGGGTGAATTTATTTTTTTCGCCCACTTCAAGATGGCGGACTGTCACTGCTCATCTATTATTCGTAAATTCATTGCATAGGGCTAATGATGGCTGTTCAAGGTTGTCTATGGTTAGTTAGGGTTAGGGTTGGATCAGGGTTACTTTTGTATAAGTTAGATAGACATACAAAAAATGTAAAGTGTTGGCAGCGAAATTATGGGTTAGTGTAGTGGTAGTGAATAGTGACTCCTGTTTATGAGGTCGTACGTTGGAGACTCGTCAAGCCCACCTTTCTACGGAACAGTTTGATCAATGTTACAGTTCTAGTAAGCGTCCGCCATCTTGAAGTGGGCGTAGAACGATGGCTATCGCAAAACCTACTGGCTCAGCTCTCAATTCTCAATGCCTATTTGCTGTGATAGATTTGCAAGGCATTGTGGTGAAATGTAAATGTACAGCCGCCATTTTTCTTGATAAAGCCAGTTCTTATCCTTGTCGATGGTTGAACTTTTGGCGACCTTCTTCTACCACCTTGACTATGCACAGGGACGTTAAGCCGTTGGTTTAGTCTCGACGTTTTATTGGAAGACTTTTTAAAAAGGACTTACGCACTCCTTGAAAAGAAAAGGGAAATCCCGGTGGCACAATGCATCATTAATTTACAAAATGTAACAAACACAAACCTTTCCTTTCTTTTATCGTGGTCTGTCAGCAGTGAAGCGTCTTTTTTCTAATTTATCAACTAATAAGCAAAATTGTAATTTGGTTGTAGATGAATGTGATTATGGTAAAAGTGCAGGAAGGGCATTTTTCGAGATTGAAGATTTTTTAAAAATACCCAGGGTTTGTTTGGACAGTTGTACGGCACTGATATCCGCCGTACAGTGTATTTTCTTATCGTTTAGGGCAATGTACCGAGTGAACTCACAATTACTAATCTTAAAAGCAAAATTTAATGACTGGGTGCCGGCCTACAATCGTTCAGTAAGAGATCGAAATACTGAACATTCGCTTGTAGACTGTGTTTATTCTTGTGAAAAACTCGTCTTTTTTCTTTCTTTTTTAGAGAATAAGCATAAAAAAAATCTTAATACCGCGTTACAGTGTCGTTTGATCTCATTCCCCAGACATTTGGACTCGTCAGAGCTGCAGTCGTTGATATGTGCACAAAGAGAAAGATCAGAAGGACTCCGTAATGGCAGCGAGGTTGTCATAAGTGATGTGTTGCTCATGTACACAAATATTATCTCCTTTGTGCACTCGCTTGTACGGTTGGACCACTCCGCCCTGTACGATCTACAACAAGACACGAACATTTTGCAGGCTTTCGTGTTACTCTTTTCTCTTGATCTCTCCTACCTGGGTAAGTAATGCCGAACTCATTCGACTCACTAAACAGATTCCGTTTAAGCCGGATTACGGTATAATCGTCTCTCACGTAAGGACCGTCTCTGTACCAAAATTTCTTACCAAGCGATCTGACGATTAAGCCTGGTTTCCATACATTCGTCTCTGGCGCAAGGATCGGCTCTGTCGCAGAATGCTATTTTAAGCGATCGGGATGATCATATGGCCACGTAAACACTCTTGCGATTGTTTCAAACGACTCTTACTTC
Organism: Umimayanthus nakama; assembly: GCA_027574985.1. Lineage (NCBI taxonomy): Eukaryota > Metazoa > Cnidaria > Anthozoa > Zoantharia > Parazoanthidae > Umimayanthus > Umimayanthus nakama. Next base: position 2,280 of record JAOBRG010363182.1, on the reverse strand, counting down.
AGAAGCGAACCGGTCGTCCCGATAGATCCGCGCACTATCCTTGCGTCCTGATTGCGTGACTAAGGCGGTCCTTACGTTAGAAACGATTACATGGAAACCGGGCTGTTTAGTTAGAACTATTTGACGGTTTAAGCTGGGGGAGAGCTTTTGCCACCCCCCCCCCCCCCCCCAAGACCCACGTTTTTTAAGGAACAAAGGATTATCGAGAGAAAGCGTTTTCAGCCCCCCTCACTTTGAGTCACTAGTCAGCCAAACTCTCCCGCCCCCCTCACCACTTTCAAAGTAACTCCCCGGTCCCTGTAAGTACCGAGACTGGCTTAAAACTTGAAAAAAGAAATTGTTTGTATCGTTGCAACATTCAAATACTAACAGCAACAACATTTTATTAACTTAATACATACTTTTACAATTTTGTCATGCCCGCTAATACAATGGCTAATCGAGGCGGGCAGAGACAGGTTTACACTAAATAAATACATTTACAAAATAAATAGCAACATAATTATGGCAAAGAAGGAGATGTACAACGTTGCTAACATGGATATATTGTCGTAACGAATTAAATGTGAGATGTTATGGCAAAGGAAAATTCACATTTTCAATTTTTAAAATGTAATTGCCTTGTTCAAAAAATGTAGTGAAAAGATGAGAATACTTTTTGCAGAACCCATGAAAACTGCTAAGGCTCGAAACGTCAGATACATACCAACATATTTAAGTCGATTAGGTTCAATGTATTCACTAATTAGTGTTTAGTATAGATGTGGTATTGGTTAAAAACTACAATCATTGACAGAACTGTCGGAACACTTCGCGTCCCCGCTCCCCAATTCAGTGTTGAAAATGTCGCAAACGAGCCCAACGCTAAAAATCTCCTCAACATTGAACTGGAGAGCAGGTGTTCAAATTTATTTTGTCAGTGATTCAATCATTGACAGGATTTTTAGAAAACTTCCCGTCCCCGCAATTCAATGTTGAAATTGTCGCGAACAAGCACAACGTTAAAACATGCTAGTCAACATTGCATTGGGGAGCGGGGTGTTCAAACTAATTTTTTCAGTGATTGTAGATTCCTACAAAAAACTCCTAAACAGGTTGTTATTCAAGAAAAAGGTTATCGTAATAAATTAAACAGTAAACTTAACCATAGTACCATTTGGTTAATACTATCACGAGGTAAATACGGTCACTAACTCAATACAACCAACTTGCTACTACTGCAAGGGTAATTATTTTTTTAAAACATTTGTGTTTGCAAGTAAACCAAATACACCGTGGGGTTTGGCGTAGAGTTGACGTTTTAAGCATTAGCAAGACGGCAGAGCAGGCTAAGGACTGACACTCAAATATTCAGCTTTACACCAAAGCTACAGGGAGGAAAAACATACCACACCATTCTTTGTTGTACGTGCTCCTTGTTACCTCGTTATTTTACTGTGCTTTTACTTACGACCACTTTTTTTATCCTGACCAACAGCCCGGTCAGTTTTCCTGTTTCGGTTTTTTATTAACCTGGTAGATAAGAACTGAACTCAGAACCTAAAGAATATTTTCAACTTACTTACAAAACTTGGCGCTATTTACGTTCAGTTTTTCAGAAAATACTGACTCTTCAAAAAGATAAAAACAACTGCATGGAAAATCATTAAAACGCCATAAAAATTGCTGTAAAAGTTCGAATAATTAACACATGTTACACAAAATTCATTTAAAATATTAGACTGAAATTTCCTGATTCACAGCTGATCATTTAATTACTCAGTAACAAACTAAGACACATATGCTAATGAGGTAAAATGTAGTTTATGACGTCAGGAAATATTTGCCTTTACATTTATAAACACATTGCACGAGTTTGTATGTGTATGTTTATACGGGAAGACAATTTGGCAAGAGGAAAATCTAAAGGTATATCGCCATTGCTAAATGTTGTTATCTTTAGGTGTGATTATGCAACACAGATACAATGCACTACTCGAGGCTCTTATATCTGTCCTACTGACCCTGCTCCAACAACAAGGTCCGCTGACCGTCCCCAGCCTCGTGGAGAACACGATATACCAACACTGGATCTGCTTTAGCAGTAAGTTATATGTAATTAACAACTATCCCCCGAAGTGGAGGTGAATAGCGAAATATATTCTACCGAGCCGCGAAGCGGCGAGGTGAATATTTTTCACTAGGCACCGATACTAAGGGGGAATGTTGTTTTAGTATTAACCAAACAGGTGGATTTTGTGTTGGCATGAGATGCTTCTTCGTTCATTTGACGAAGTTCTT
>JAOBRG010363160.1:418-12429 GCA_027574985.1 Umimayanthus nakama | reverse complement strand
GGAGTACATGTATTAGTAACGTTTTTCCCTTGATGTGGGGGGGGGGAGGGGAGGGGGTCTAATTTTCTATATCTGTTGTTGGAGGAGCAATTGCACTTGCAGGGGGTAGGTTTCACTAGATTGACAATGTTTATATGCTGAATGGAGGTAAGGCAGTAGCCTCAGGAGGGAGGGGTACATGTCAGTGGTCAAAAAAGTTTGTGTCTTGCCTTGGTTAAGGATCTGACTAGTATGATGAATAAAGATATTTTACCATAACACAATATTCAGTCATTAAAAACTATGTACAGCTTTGGAAAGTTGGACTCTCGCTAAAACAACTGCAGATGACCAAAATACTATTTGATTCCTTATAAAATGGAGTGATATTTTAAGTTTGAGTATTTCTAAAGTTATCCAAAGTAGTTTTCCAATTTAATAACACATCCCCTCTTATAATCTCACGTTACAAACATGCAAATTATACCACTTCTCCCAATTAACCGGCTAACTCCCAGCCCAACATAAAAGTCAGGATATTGAAAAATCACTCATATTTGGGAGGTTCATAGGGGTACTCAGTAGAAAACTCCATGTTCAACTTGTAGAGGCCACCTTCCCAAGGAGTCTACAGTACAATGGAAGTAAAACAACCATTATTGTATGAAGGAGAGAGTTCTGTTTTACTTCTTAGGCTGTCACTGAGTTTCGAAGTACATGTTATTGTTAAAGGTCCATGCTACGGTACATGTACCTGTGTTTACATGTACGTGTACATGTAACAACAAAATGTGCATTTAAAATAGGTTAAACACAGCCATGTACATTGATCAAGTGTACAAATAGTAAATTTTCTTGCAACTTGATTTTAATGCATTTTGTATAGGAAATCATACAACTTCAAGTTACCGGTATTTGTACAAGTGAGTTTATAAAAAAAACTCCAATTGTTTGAACCGGTTTTCTGGTGAATGCAGTTTGACCCTTTTTAAAAACTCATAAGTGCAAATAAACTCTAAATTAAGCAAGAAAAATTGTATGTTTTCTTTTTTATAATATACATGTATGAAAAAATTTTCAGTGTTTACACTAACCTTTTTCATGCCAGGAATTGCTTGTTAGCCGGCCATTCAAGGGTGACAAAGTAAACAATATAGGGAAAAAAACATAAAATTACATAAAACTATAAAATAGTACACACAAACTGATTTAATTTACATGTATCAATTGTAAATATATTACAACTGGTATATGTCCACATGATGTGTGGGTGAACTTACAAGCAAGTATCACATCTCCTGATGCACCACTAAAATTGACAGTTGCATTATTTAGTTAATTAAGATTGTGGATATGCTGTACAGGTTTACTTCAAACCTTCAGGGGAGAGGAAAATAAAATTGTAACTGATAAACTATGTCTCAGTTTTCTGTCAGATTCACTTGCTTCAAATCTTCAAGGGAAGGGAAAAAGACACTTGCTACTTTACTTTAAAGCTTCAGTTATTTATCTGCTGCAAATCCTTAGAAGAGAGAAGGGAGCATGCAGGGGTGATCGCTATTCCAGCTACAGTCCCATCCCATATAGGAGGGAAGGGCATTGCTAAACCGTGTCCACATGTACCTACCAGATTCAGCTACTGTACATTGATAGGGAAGGTGGGAATATGATGGAACCGCAGTAATAAACCCTGGGCTTGTACAATTTGGTAAGGGTTTTTTGGTGGTCCTATAATATAACATGGGGGCTTAAAACACGGGGGTCAAACAGGGAGGGTAAAAGTGTCTAAAATTTGTTCCAGTGGGGAGGGCAATTATAATCAGGACTCAACATTTAAAGGATGTGAGTTAATTCACCACATCTCCAGTTGTACCAATCATGTTCATCATCTTCGTTAGTTCTTGGGTTGGCTTCAAATCCCTGCAATGACGCCAAGTTCATTAGTACACCAAATTATCTCTGACGAGAGCTTATTTGTGTCGAGTTTGGAAACTTGTGTTAAGCTGAGAGTGGCATGCCGTGTCATCCTTGAACGGATCAATCGAAAAGGAACGGTTTGATGCAGCAGCTCTTGCTAACATTCTCGGAGAAACATTGCAAATTTATTGGCCAGGTCAAAAGCAGAGGTGTAACTTGGAAGGTCACCCATGTGTTAAGTGTGAAGTAACTTGTTAACCACACTAAACAAAGCCTTTTGATCAGTTTAAGTATCCCTGATTGCAGATAAATAAAACTGTCTTAGATTGTCAAAATCTGTACCGGAAGTACTTCGAACGGGAAATGCGCGAAAATTGTCGATTTTCATAAATGCGTGAGAACCCCAAGTCAAATGCGCGATACTCGGTAGGTCTGTAGAGTTTGTACGTCTATCAGTTCACAAAACGCATTTCTACCGCAAGTACAGATTGGTGTAATGCAATTCCATGACTGAACATCACAATAGTGGCTCGGCCCGGGATCGTGCCGTGATTATAATAAATTCAAACATGGCGCCCTTTTTCAAGTTCATTCAGCTCAATCGCTCCGCACATGTGTAGTTTGTAACGCATAGAGACGGCGCCAGCAAACAATAAACATACTTACTTGTGGATGGTGATGCTTCCATGCTTTGTATTCTTCTTTTAGCCTTTCTTCTGGATCAACTTTCGGCATAATTTTTCACTTTTTGACCGGACTTCGATGTGACCTTTACTGAGCCAGCAGTTAAAAACACCAGCGGTAAACTCTGAAAGCATGCGCATCTTCTCAATAAGCGCAGTCGGTACTTGTGTACAGCAGTTGACCACCAGCTCTTTTTGTGGCAAAGATGGCGGCTGGTTCTCTGCTTTCAAAGGCCAGTCGCCGATTTGCTTTACTTTCTTGTGTTCACAAACGATCGATCTTCACACAAACGGGTGGCGATGACCTCTCACATGTGTTTCACAAACCTGTTATGTTGAAGGAGGTTTTGGGATTTCTCAGCCCGCGCAATGGTCAGGTAAACAAAATTGTTTTGATTCCCGTTTGCCGAAAAATATTTCTCTTTGTCGTCGCTTTATTTTATCAAGCTGTGAAAGGCACCGAAAGAACGCCAATGTTCAGCGTAAAGTTTAGCGATAAAAATGGTCACCGTTGGATTTTGAACTCAAGAAAAAGACAGCAAGTTTAAACAAGTAGAACTTAATACTCGAGATTCTCAAAACATCAAACTACCACCGACGTGCTGTGTTTCGGTTTTGAATTGCTGACGTCATTGTTATGATTTTCTCCATTTTTTACGTGTACAAATAAGTTACAACACGTCATAATTTTATCGTTTAGTATAAAATTGATAATATTACATGACTTGTGTAACAAACCATTCGACTGATACACCTATATTAAAACACGATCTACGCAGAGTTTTGAAGCAGACACCGGGATAACCCGGAAGTTGTTAAAAGTGTTTCCGGTCAGTTTACAAAGAAACTATGAAAAAGTTTAGGAGAACTCAGCAATTCAGATGTTGTATGGGTGTCATTTCAGGTGTTTGTGGATGGAACATTTGGAGCTGGTGGCCACACTTGTGCCATACTGAATGCCGCAGACTGTAAAGTGTACGCCGTAGACAGAGACCCGACAGCCATTGATATAGCTCAAGTTTTGTCTGAACGACCAGAGTTTAAAGGGCGGATATTACCATCTCAAGGGAAATTTAGCCAGCTTTATGAACTATTGAAAGAGCAGGGGGTGAAAGACGAATCCATTGATGGAATCTTATTTGATGTTGGTGCATCTTCAATTCAACTGGATGATCCTGAAAGGGGATTTTCGCTTCGACACGATGGGCCCTTGGATATGCGAATGGATGGGCCAAGTACTAATGTCTCAAGTGGAAAGAAGAAGCAAAAATTGTCCTTTACAGCTGCTGATGTTATTAATTCAATCAGCGAAAGTGATTTGGCTTCAGTGTTGAGGCAATATGGACAAGAGAGAGATTCTGGTAATGTGTTGTTTGATGTAATACATTTGTTGTCATAGCTACAACTAGTTATAATAGTTTTAAAGTCTTGATTCAGGGAGTCTTCCTTGCCGGTTCTAAGCTGTTTTCATTTCCATTTTCCATTTTTTTGTTTTCATTTTTCATTTTTTTTTCATTTCTATTTTCTCACCCTGCAAGAAGAAACCTATATATATTATTAACATTTAAAGTATGAACTGAGATTTTATACTGTTGCTTCTGAACAGATTAACAAAGCTCACAATATGGGCTGCCTTCAAAAAAATTACACACACTCAGACCTGTTTCAAAATAGCTGCAGACTGCTGTTGATAGCCAGCAGGTTTATGTTAGACCTCGCTGGTGATTTTTGTTTGAGCATTGTAACTTAAGATAAAGCATCAGCAAAAAGGTTTTCACTAATTTTATTGTGTTTGAACATCAAAGTTGTGTTGCTTCTGAATCAAATTGGCACTTTTTCATCATTTTATTGGTGAGCTGAAGTCGGGTCTGGTGTACTCTTGAAGCACATGCCATTTCAGTAACAAACATGCCATAATTCGAATGTTCCATTTTGCTTGAATGTGTAAGAATACTTTACAAAGGCTTTATTGCTTGAAAAACTGCCAGAAAAATTCTTGGACCACATAAAAGGGCCTACAGAATTCAGGATGTTTTGTTAATTTTATTTTTTTGTCCCAGTTACATGTATTGCTGTTTAGCCTTTTTGTTTCCACGGGCTTGTTAATGACTGTTGTACATATATGCACTGTAGTGTAGTATGATGTGATGCCAAAGACTGGAATGATATTTGGTTACATATACCAGTAAGAATTTGTAACAGACAGATAGGATATTTAACTATTCATGTCACAACATGAGTACAGAGAATACTGTGTTTTGTACATGTAGCAGTAGCATGATTTTTTTAAATTTAGAAACATTTCAAGGTAAACTGAAGTGTTCAGATATCAAGGCCTGATTGTCAAAACCTGCTGCTAACCCTTTAACACACTTATCTGGAATGATTCCTTTCCAAATAATAAACATGTGTGCATACTGTTTCAGTCTATGTTAGGATAATTAACTATAAGTGATATGGCAAGGTTTGAATTAGGCTAAGTGTATATTTACATAGCTTCTTGTTATTTTTTATTATTATTCTGGTTATTGTTTTTCAACAAATTTGTAACTGTATATACAGGTAACTTAATATTTTGTTATAACTGTACTTATTAAAAATGTATTCGAATGATCGCTTTTATCAGGTGAAATAAAGTACTTATTATTACTAATATTATTATTATTATTACTGTAATTGTTATTATTATTATTCGTCGCCAATGATCATCTAACATCTGGCCTAATTGTATTTACAGGAAAGATTGCCAGAGCTGTTGTTCGGGCTCGTGAGAAATTTCCAATCTTTTCAACAAAGCAACTTGCAGACATTGTTGCAGCTGCAGTTGGATTCACAGGGCGAAAAGACAAAATTGGTCGCTTTACTCACCCAGCCACTAAGACCTTCCAAGCACTGCGTATTCTTGTCAATGATGAATTAACTGAACTGCGACATGCTTTACGAGCTTCCCAAAAGCTTCTATGTCCTGGTGGAAGACTCGTTGTGGTGTCATTTCATTCGCTGGAAGACTCAATTGTGAAGTATTTTTTAAAAGACACAAAGTCAGATGTGAACCTATTCAGGATGAGACAGAAAATGAGCATAAAAGTCCCCAGCGGGGAGGCCAAAGTCAGACTGTGGGTGCCCCTGCATAAGAAGGTAGTCCAACCCAAAGATGAAGAGGTTTTCCTAAACCCTCGTTCTCGTTCGGCTAAGTTAAGAGCAGCAGCAAAAGCTGACAAGTCCGTACTTGACCTAAGTCATTTTTCGAGTTTGCTGAACAGCAAGACACAAAAACCTGCTAGTAATGGGGCACATTTGTAATGATTTTAGTACTTTTTTTTATTTTCTCAGGTTTTAATTCATAGAATTGAATGAAAAGATACTTGACTTATCCATTTTGAAGACAGTTAACACCAAGCACATTACACGTACTTTGTTAGATATATATGAAATGAACAATTACTTGTGTGGTAATGGTTTTCTTCAGTTCATTGGGTTCAAAGTTTGGAGACTGTAGATCTATATAAACGACTAGTAACACCAAAAATTTTTGCTCTTCAAGAGATTCTATATAAGGATTAGTTTATAAGAACATACGTGTATAATAACACTGAACATCTTCTGATCTTCAAAAGACACAAAAAAGTGATTATGTTATGGGCTTTCACCACTTACTCAAAGTAAGGACATTAAATCTTTTGCAAAATAAGTACATGCACATGTAAAATGAGCACTAGAGAGTTAAGTTTTAAAGTCGACCAAAATACAACTTTCGTTTTAAATATCTGTGTACAATAGAGCTCAACAATTATGTTTCTGACGAACTAGTTTTTGAAAATTAAAAAAGAACAGGGTTCGTACTGTAAGGGCCCTGGAAATCCTGGAAAAACCCTGGAAAATTTTTGAAGCCCTGGAAACCCCTGGAAAAGCCCTGGAAAATCAAACATAACTTTATTACGGTAAAAAATAAACTTGCAAAATGGTGCACTTTCTTGGTTTCACTACAGATGCACTGTAACTGACAATCAAGAAGAGACCACTATTATTGAAATGATACACTTGGATACAGTGATAACAGTAACTATTTAGGTTTTTCGGTTAGGGAACGGAACGGATAAAACTCGGTGGCTCACCTATTTTGGCCGAAGGCGCCGAGTTGAGGTTTCGGCTCTGCCTTTTTTTTGTTTTGTTTTTTTACTTTTTTGTTCGTGTTGCTGTTTGATGCGCGTGCGTCACGGGCAATCAGTACGCGTACCAGAGTGGGTGTAAAATGCAAACTGAGTAGAACCAATTATTAATATAATACTTCACTGTACTTAACTCGTAACACTCAAATAAATGCCCCTCCAACATGTTGCTAGAGACAGGGAGAGTGACAGACAGAGAAAAGACAAAGACAAAGAGAGAAACAGAAAGAGAGAAGAGTGTGGGGGTTTGCGTTATTATCGATCGCATGTGTAAGTACTTGATCACGCAAGGTATTTTGGGTATGAAAACCGCTAGGGCCTGGGACTACTAGGCTGTTTTCTTCATGCGTTGTTACGACCCTAATTCTGCTTTTTGTTCGCCCAACAATTTGACTCTGATCCTGGGTCTCCGAGGATGACATTTTAGGTTCGTTACTTTTGTTTCATGCTTATTCTTTAAAAAGTCAATGAAATGAAAATGTATGTCTCAAAAGATCGAGTGTTATAGACGGTATTCTACTAATTTCATTCTCTACTGGCCTAAAGAAAAAATGTTTTGACCAAACACGTAGCAAGTGCGCAAAATTATGAAGGAATAAATTTCTTTTTTAAAAATTCTATTTGATATTAGTAGCAAACTATCGATTTTTCCACGTTTTGATACAGAAGAAACGTCAGGGTCGAGAACCCCCATCCCCAAACGTCAGATTGACGTTTCTCGTGGAACAAATTGACATGTGCGCTGACTTCTCTTAATCCGCAATGGTCCAGACAAGCTTTATTCTCGTCTAGAAACCAGTATTCATGGTCACCGTTTGTTTCTCTTAGCTATGTAATTAACTTTGCAGAATTTAACGTGAACAGTGGTAAGAATAGAGCACATCAAAATGTCTATGTCTATTTCTTTTGACATTATTTGGTTTAACTATAATTGAGTTAAAAATATATTTCTCAAAACAAGACATAACTATTTGGTCAACTGATAAAACAATCCGTGATACACATATTTACGAAATGGATCGTACTAGCAATACTTTTACGAACAAAACAAAAAATGTTTCACTGACATCTACACGCGTCTTTTTGTATGAACAACTTTGAAAGAACACCGATGCTTAAATTGGCCAGCAGTCTCGGGGTGACACTTGTAACTATAATAAATAAAATTTAGGTAGAAAGTACTTATAATACGTGCTATTTAGCGATTATTCTAGCTTTTAAACCAGCTACTGATAAAATCGCCGCATAAAATGGCCATTCATTTTGTATCACATCAAGACTAGAAATCGATATTTGATACTACTTGTTTAAAATAATGTCCTGAATATTTAACCATTTCATTAGTATTACCCATAAAATGACCATTACAATGAACAAATAGTCAAATCAGTGTGTAAATGTTTTTTAAAAACACAAACGCCTTCTTTAGGCTTAGCTGTATGGTCAAAAACACGTGTTTTAAACTTTTACACATTTAACCTTAAGTGCAACCCAACTTTTATCGCCAATCTATTATGAACAATATGACCAATGATTTTGTACCCCAATTCAAAGAGTACAATTAGTGAATTTTATAAAAATAACATTAAAAAACTCGCCACACTATCCTACTCAAGAAACACGACAAGATACAAGATATTTTACTAGCCTCGTGTACACTTGATGAAAACATTCATAGGTTCGCAAATGCTAATACTTATAGTTACATTTTGTACAATGTTTTGAACTGCTTACTCTGATGTCTTCGAAGTCACAAAGGAACGCATTATCAAGCAAGCATCCACATTAAAAATACAAGTTGTTTATAAAGTTTGTTTGTTATACAACCGCTGTGCTAGACTATGTCGAAAGCCGGGGCAAGAATTCGAATCGATTAGGTCGTGGCCTTTTGTATCGTGTTAAACCATGCAGATATTTTTAAGAAAACGCATTTGAGTTACTTCCCGTAAAATTTTTCGTTTTCAAAATCTAGACAACAGTTCAACAATTTTGAAAAACGTTTTTTTGTCTTTTAAGATGATCTTTTTAAAGGTTACTTTTAGGGGTTAAATATTAAATTTTGATGTTTTGACGCAATTTAGACTCTACTGTAACACCAGTAAAAAGCTTTAAACGTCGAGAGTTGTAACTGACTTGCCAGCTGTTGCGTGAAGCTGAAGTTTTGAAGGGGAATTTGTCTCAATCAAGTGAAATATTAGCGCAGTTAAAAGTAAAACTGACGCCTTTAGAAGTGTGTCCCTCGCACTTTTAAGCACGCATTCTTTCTGTAATGTTTTTGTTTCTATGATACAACTTCCGTGGGCTTCGGTTATTGAGACCAGTGATACTTTAAATCAGGTTGACTGCGATTCATTTGCCATGCTAATCAAATTTAGTCGTTTGTGCAACATATAAACCTTTCAATGAAAACCCCCCCTTTAAGCTCAATAACTAGCGCAGACAAAACATCTCATTTTTTAAAAATCTCGATGTTTACAAACCAGCTAATTCACACATTTTGTGCCATTCAGTGGTGTTTGCTTCACTAGTTGTCTCAACTCGGGTTTTTAGACAATACGTGTCTTTTGCTAATTGTTTAGAGAACGTGGAGAGCTTTTCATAAGCAATAACTCTTAAAATTCACTACAAAGACTACCGCAAATGAATAGAGATATAATAATTCGGCTTTTCTTTTGTTACAGTTTAAATCTTCCTTTAAATGTTTTTTGAATTGGTTTTAATACCAAGAGCCGACAGAATTAACGAATCGTGGGATTTAATAACAACAACGTTAAACAACAACGCCTCCACCTCAAAGACTTCAACATGTTCAAGAAAAGGTTTTATGATCGGCCTTCCAAAGACGTCACTCATCTTTGCAAAGATTGACCCCGCACTATATAAAGCATACACCTATAACGATAGCACGGACGGGAGACTACAAGAGATGGTTGCAGAAAGCGCAAACTGAAGCGATCAGAACAGCGCAAACGTTTTCTATTTCCTGACACTCGTTTAACGGGTCGTATTACTTATTGAACAAAGCTGATTTCCTTAGCGGGAGCGTCATTTCCCAATTATACGCTGTATAGTTGAAAACAAAATCTGAAGTACGCGCCGCACGTCCATTTTAGTTTAAACCAAACACGCAGTTACTGTTTGACTCAACGCTTCGTGTAGTTTACTTTCATTTCAAGTTCGTTGGACTCTTCCGGCAAACGTGAACCGACATTTAATCAGCCGCCTCTGCAACAAAACTGCTCGAGAGTTTCACCTTTTTGCTTTGAATAGCACATTTCTATGTGATTTCACGGGTTTCGGCTTAAACGTTTGTATTGCACAATGCTAACTACATTTGGACTGTCCTTGCTTAGAAATTGGAAGCTCGTGCTTTCGCTTCTAAGTCTCAGCACGTTGTTCTACATTCAAGAAATATCACCGTCAGGTCTGTCAGACGTCCTTAGAAATGGGAACCGGTATGTGAAAATATCATTGTATGAAGAAAACGTCGACATAGGCAGACAGCCATCAGCATTGAACCAGCGCAACGGACTCAACCAACACACATGGTATGGCTATTGCCAAATGGATTTAGCAACCCTTTGCCATCATCCATTTTTTCCTAAAGTTCCGGACGAGAAGACTTTAATTCCAAAACTTAACATTTCAAGCCCAACGACGTTATTAACATTTTATCAACGAGTATTCGGATATGTGATTCCAACGTCGACTGGCCGATATAGGTTCGCTGTATCGTCGAAAAACTCTTACGCAGAGCTTTGGCTAAGTTCCAACTCCAATTGGGAGAACTCCAGACAAATAGCATTGAATAGTGGTGTCGAAAACTCTTTTGCAAGAATTACACATAGAGATTATAAACACTATCAACCTGAGATTTCGATCGAGCTTAATCTTGTCCGAGGCCAGAAATATTTTATTGAGATTCTACACTCGAAAAATCGGCACCTTAACAGAAGTCACCATCTTCAAGTTGCGTGGCAGACACCCGAAAGTTTGTCTTTCCAGGTAATTGACAGAAAGCATACAATCCCGTTGCTAGGCGACGTTTTAAGGCCCATAAAGAATAAGCACGACAACAGTATACCGCCTTGTAAGGCATGTCGCCAAATTAACAAACCGAATAAATACTTGATGACGAAGCCTAAAAGATATGAAGAGGTTCTTCGTCTCAAGAAGTCGAATGAAAGCTGCATTTACAAGCCGTCTTATATAGTAAGACGTCGCGTGACGCCAAATGAGGCAATATACCACCATTTTCATGCCACTGAAGCTTTCCCTCATCATGAGTTCAGGGGAAGGGAAGCAAGCGTTCCACGGCCTCAGCAACCACTCGCAGAAGCTGAGGCAAAAAGGGCCGTCGCCCTATATATGGATCACATTGAACGGGAACTCCCCGAGTGAGTGAAAGCGCATATTGGAAAATTTACAGAGAAAAATAGGCAGGGGGAGTGATAAGGGAGATAATTATTTGAATTTAGATGAGTGAAAACACCAGAGAAGCATATTGTGTCTGAATGCAAAGAATATCCGAAATTTAAAGTATGGTACAATTAATGTTATTTAATGATTTTAAAGTTCAAGACATTGTTTAGGAAGGTCTGAATTAGAAGTTTTATGTGGGAAGGTCTGAACTGTAAGACTTTGTATATGGAAAGATCTGAATTATAAAACTTTGCACGGGAAAGTCTTAATGGTAAGACTTGTATTGGAGAGTCTGAATAAGATGTTTTGGGGCTGAAGTTTTGACTCTAATAGGGGAAGGGGAATTTTATTAATGCATTCTCATATAAGCTTCTTGGGAGGTTTCTTTGTGTCTTACTTAACTTCAAATTACAGTTAGACGTCAAATAAGCTATATTTGTTTTGTATCTTCAATGATAGCTCAGGCTTAGCTAGGCAGAGACCGCAGAGTTTAACTTATATAGAGAGTTAGTAAAAAAAACGTGTCTTTTGCCCCCCAATAATGAGTCTCTAACTGTTCCCTCCCCCCCCCGGCCTCCTCAATCTCATAGTTGCTCCGTCATCCCTGCTAGGAACTACACTAGTTGCCATGATTGATTAACTAGCAAGGGTTTTTCTTTTTTGGTAGCAAATTCCTTCTGAGAAAACTTGAAAACGTCGAAAAGAAGGTAGACTACGGAAAAGGGGTCGAACGATTCTTGATTGAGCTGGAGCTGATTGAAGAACACACCAACCGAAGTGTCCACACGTCCGAGTACATTCTAGTATCCGGTAACGGAATCACGTGCAAACCGATGAACTA
>JAOBRG010363149.1:0-12430 GCA_027574985.1 Umimayanthus nakama | reverse complement strand
GTTTGAAGTCTATGATATGGCGGTTGCGGTTTATAACGCAAATTGGCGGCGGTTTACGGTGTGAAACGAAAAAACGCCGCGGTTTACGGTATGCCAGACCCCCTATAATAGACCCCCTGTACTGCTTAGTTACGACAATCTGGCTCGTCTTATCCTGTTATTATTTTTTGGAAAAATTTGTTGAAGTCGTAGTTAATAGCTTTGACTGAATTTCGCATCGAAAGCTACATCAACCTCAGAAATTTAGCCAATGCAAAGCTCGTTTTGTTAACCAATCGCAACGAAGCGCGCCAAAAGAATAAAACTGTCGAGCGAAGCCTTTCATTCTTCTTCAACCACACAATGTAGTCGTTTCAGAGCTTCTCGCTTCGGTTTTTCGGCTCGGTCAAAGCAAGTTCGGCCCAAATGCGGTAAAAAGCAAAGAATAAGCTTTCAAGTTGAGATAAAGTGGTTGTGAGGAAGCAAGCCTTCGGGTAAGTGCTGTGCGCAAGCTGCACTGTATTTTCAAAGGGTCGGACAATTCTCAGACACGCGGACTCGTGATCTTAAGACCGCTGAGAGTAAGAGGTATCAACAGTCGGCTTAAACAAAGTTAAAAAGGTGGCAACGTTACTTTCCAGGCTCAACGCGCAAAATCAAGAAAAATTTACATAGCACTGTACACAGTAGCAACTTAACAAGTTTCTATTATAATACATTTCTCCGCAATGAACGATTGATCGGGAGCAAGCAGAATGTATTGCGTCTTAACAGTTTTAAGGATTTGGTGTGGGTCTGACAAGTTCTTCGTTTTAAATAGCCTGCCTATTCGCACGAAAATTTGGGAAATAGAAAACTGAAGGAGCGATTTCTTTTTTTTATAGCACATATTTGGAGGGGGGCTGAGGTCTTGGTTTTATAGATTTTGGGGTCTTCGCTTTTTATATTTGGAGGGTCTTCGGTATTCGTTTTTTGATTTGGGGGCAGGTCTTCGTTTATAGACACTACGGAACGACTTCACGACACACTTTCGAAGATTCAATTAGTCCGTTTTCAGACTCCTCTCGGAAAACGCATTCTGAAGGATCCATTCTAGACACGATCCTGCGTATATAAGGGCCGTGGATACGTCCATCATTCACACTTGAGATTCTGTTTGAAGAGACCACAGGCAGGCACAGCGCTCTTGTGGCTTTCGAACCTTAAGCCACATACTTGATTTCGTCGTTGCCCTCTGGCCCTAGCAAAGTTACTGCACTGCCAACATTTCAGCCGCTCTACAGGCTCGATTCAAGCGCGAAGGGCAGGAATATTGGTGGTAGTGAGTCAGATTTGCTAATTTATTTGTTGGTTACGTAGAAGAACAAAATTTTAACCAGTTCGACGGTCCTAAACCTGAACTTTTCGGCCGCTACATAGATGACTGCCTTGTGGCCACATCCTGCACACCATTCGGCCCTCAAATTACATGGCCTGGGAAATCTCTGAAACCTTGGTCACCTTTCTCGATATCAATATTTCGACCAAGAAAACAGTTTGGCAACCAATGCTCTCACTACAAACCCACAGATTCGCACAGTTACCTACTATATTCATCTTCCCACCCATCTCACATCAGAGTCAATTCCGTACTCCCAATTTCTTAGACTTCGTAGACCCTGCAACAATGATTCAGATTTCAACTCCAAATCCCGACAACATTTTATCCAAAGCACTCAATCGAACCATCGGCCTCAAATAATGAAGAGCGAATTCCTTTCACACTTACTTTCCATCCTTGCAATTTAACCGCCAGAAACGTGATCCTCAGAAATTTTAAAATTCACAAACTCGTCTCATTCAAAGGGGATTGAAACCTGAGAATTTCACTTGTCAGAAGTCACTTCCTTCTAACCTGGAACCGAGAACTTTCAACTGCTCTCGATCGCAAACACTGCAAAACATGTCCGTTCATAAATTCTAAAATACACATCCAAGGACCAAAAAGATCATACCAAGTAAATGACCATTTTGACAGCACAACCTCCATCATCAGTTTATGTATCACCTGTAACAAACTCTACTGTGGAGAATCTGGCCGTAAATTAGGTGACCGCTTTCGCGAACATTTACTTGATGTCAAAAACAACCTAAGCCAGTGGCTAGACATTTTAATCTCCCGGACCATTTACACGAACATATGGAAATTTGCGGAATTGACTATACTCTGGGAGAAACTCAGAAAAGAAAAGAAAAGAACAGAGACTCGGGACTTTGGCTTTTAACGGAAATCAATGAACGCTTCTCATTCACTTCTCATTTGGCCAAACGTAACTTTTTGAACCGCATAAGTTTTTCAATTTCACTAACTATTTAAACATTGTTTACCCACAATCCCTCAGTCTGCTCCGTCCTCGAAACGTCAGCTAAACACCATATCCCACAGGCGAAAAGCATACAATACCAACTTTTTGTTGATCGAACCCATTTGTTCAGCGTACTCGCCCACGCAGAAAAAGCAGGTTTATTTTTCAAAACTAGTCTTCCAGATTTGCAATCTGGCTTGTAAGACTTTCGCTCCTTTCCGCTTTTTCTATCACTGCAAATTTTTTATATAATTGCCGTTTCGCCAAAGCACCTGCCTTTCCTTGCCCCTTTAGTTCTGTGAGTCCATTATATTTATTGCCATGTATGCGCTTCACCGCTGCTTTTCCTTGATTTTATCTTATACCATGCTCTAGTACATACTTTATATGTGTTCTTTAGTTATATTTTGCTGGTGATCGCATCCTCTTCGTTTTCTTTTGTTCTCTTTGGTCTTTTCTGGTCCATTCCTACATTTAAGCTGGGCAAGCAACGAAGTTGTTTTCCCTTCTTGGGAGGGTCCCTTACCCAATGGCCCATTTTTGGTGGCTCTCGAAAGTCCTTCATGGATAACAAGGGACGGGCTCCCTATTGTTTCAGCATTGGGGTTAACATCCGATAATATTAAACATTTGGCTTCCGCATTAGTTGAGCAAGTTGCATGCACTGACGCATTAGCGAATACCCACAAATCCCGTTCCAAATCACTTTCTAGCTTGGTCGCAACCATAACGAAGCATCTTCGGGATTGGGTAGACATAGCCAGCTGTGCCACTTTTGTCCACACTTTAGAGGTGCTCGATTGGTTTGGCAATCGTATCAATATTGTCAAGTATTTCAAACATTTTAAAGGTTTCTTCAGTCGTTAGATAGCAAGGAAGACCGGTCAGACCAGAATACTATGTTTTACCTCGATTCAATCTCACCCTCCAACAAAAATCTTTTAGTGACTCCTCTTAGTGAGAGCGATTGTTCCCCTATCCTATGTCAATAAGTAGCATGGAAGACCGGTTAGAATAGGATACTATTTACTGCGTTGTAACCGGACTTACACATTTTCTCGCAACACTCATAAGTATTGGTAACTTCTAGTTATCATTACATTTTTAAAAGCAAGACAAGTTCTACAGA
Organism: Umimayanthus nakama; assembly: GCA_027574985.1. NCBI lineage: Eukaryota > Metazoa > Cnidaria > Anthozoa > Zoantharia > Parazoanthidae > Umimayanthus > Umimayanthus nakama. Next base: position 8,977 of record JAOBRG010363149.1, on the reverse strand, counting down.
CCCAAAAGCTCTCCAGTAAGGCGCAGCTCCACTGTCTCTCATTGTGATCATTCAGCAAAGTAGCTATTTTGTATATGCATGGTTTTGTATTGTTTATTGTCGTTATAAGTCAGTTAGTACTAATCGGGTTTTGAAAAAACCTTGCTCTGAGCAACAAACCTTGAAACAGTTCTGTGTTGGAATTATAAAAACAGGTGGATACCAGGTGTTTTTTGTAAACTTTATCCCTTACAAATATACTACTAATGGAAAGCAAGCAAGATTTCGAAGAACTTAGCGGCAGGGGACAATTCGGACAGTGAAGGTGACGCAGTGGTAGATAACTGACGGATAAAATAATATTAATCAAACAAAAAAGACTCCCAAACATGAAGTTGAGACATGTTAGATTAACAGCAACGTAACAACAGTTTGAACTTCGTCACTTTATTCGTACTAATACAGCATAAAGTTTCGCGAGTTTTATCTATACGTATCCTATATCTCGCGAGTACTCAAAGTCCACTATCGGAAAATGCCTAAGAACGCCGCTAGGTACGGTTCGAGTTCTACTGTATTAACGTACATGCGTCAGTTGACTGTTTTCACTAAAATCTTAAATGTACGGAATTTGACGAGCACATACATGTACTCTTCAGGGTTACGAGGGCACAAAACAGTTTACAACAAAGATAAATAACACCACATTAAATAGACCTTCAACCCAAATTGTTAAATAAAGTGCAACAGCGAACAGCTTCTACCAAAATCTCATCCAGGAGAAGATAGAAGCTCAAAAACACCCAATATAGAACTTAGGTGAAATACGTTACGTTTGAAACAATTTCTAATTATATTTCACCTAAATTTTAAATAATAAAATATAATACAACTCAGCTGTTGTATTGCGGTAAGTAACAGTAAAAACGGAGATGAGTGACTTTAAAACACCGTTAAATAGAAAGTCAAACATTCCTTTTGCGATGATAAATACCAGCTACGTACTGCGTTCACGTACAACCATGTCACGATTCTAAGTTACTTCATTACATTAGCAGTACTGTAACCACGATGCTGCCAGGCTGGAAATACAGCGTTTTGTCCCAAAATGAACCCGCTGGGGTATGCTCACACTTGAGATAATAAGATGAATGCACAGCAAACTTATTACGTAGTACTTTTTGAAATTATCTTTTTAGTAAAAGCACAGTCATGCCTAAATTCGCTCACTCTGGCAAAATACAACCACTAGGAAATTCAAATGACGGGGTCAATTTACTACAACTGTCAAAATGCTTTTTCAAACTTTCTTTGTACATGTATTCGTTTTTGTGTTTCCTCATAAGGGGTAGTTAGGACATGTACAACTCTCACGAAATAAAGTTGCAAAGCATTCTTGTAGCTGTGGTATAAGACGCCATCATGCAAACAGGTATGTCCTAGGGCCCGTTTACATGAACCCGGCCGGGTTGGCTGCCAACCCGGGTCAGGTCGCCAGCTGGGTCCACCTTTTTCCAGTCAAATGCTTGTAAGCGTTTGACTAGCAAAGGGTGGATCCGGGCTGGCGACCTTTCCCGATGTAAACGGGCCCCTAATAGGAAGATAAACAGAACTCATTAAAATGCTCCACTGAGAGAAATACGAGTGGCCGCAATTTACAGCTGTATGAAACACAAATGGAAATGGACTGCACTTCACTAAACTTGGTTTTCTTTACGGTGATAAAAGCCAATACTGAAACGACCGCCGACTCGCCTCTACTTCAGTCAGGGCCAATGGAAACGTGCGGGGGTTTCTTGCAGGATTTTTTCCCACTCTATCTTGTTTCTAGGAAATTTCTTTTTAAATCAGTTTGAATGTCCTTTTCAGCATTTACCTCATGCAAGAAGTTTTTATTTGTCTTCCACGATTTTTTCCTTACCCCGAACCACTTGGGCAGTTGCAAAGGAACCGGGTTATCTTGACTCAATGTCGCTGTTAGTGTGACATAATATTTAGTAATTCTTTGCTCTTTTACGTTTGGAAACTTCTTCCGTGCTCCAAAACACTTAACTCTGGTCATATTTTTGTAAACGGCTGCCAAAAACTTGACAATGCCCGTTCAAACTAGTTTGAAAGTCTAATGTTAAAAAATATTATAGTGCAGTTTAACAACCAAGTAAATGCTAGGAACTTTTTATAGTGTTTGCATTTCTCAATTCAAAAATATTGTCAAAATCTATACATTCGATTGATTAAAAATAGGTAGTCAGTATATACAAGCTGCACTGTAACGCTCTACGCTTATTACTAACAGAATAACTATTTGTAGTATAAGTTGCCAGTTCGTGTCTATATACACACATTGTAACAATATGTGTCCTATTTAAATCTCTATCAGTATATTCTAACGGCCCGGCAGCAATTGCTATATTAAGTATCAGTGGCCAGTTCGTGTCTATATACACACATTGTAACACTATGTGTCCTATTTAAACTCTATCAGTATATTCTAACGGCCCGGCAGCAAAGACAAAATAAAATATAAGTGGCCAGTTCGTGTCTATATACACACATTGTAACACTATGTGTCCTATTTAAATCTCTATCAGTATGTTCTAACGGCCCGGCAGCAATTGCAAAATAAAATATTGGTGGCCAGTTCGTGTCTATATACACACATTGTAACACTATGTGTCCTATCTTAATCTCTATCAGTATGTTCTAACGGCCCGGCAGCAATTGCAAAATAAAATATTAGTGGCCAGTTCGTGTCTATATACACACATTGTAACACTATGTGTCCTATTTAAATATCTATCAGTATGTTCTAACGGCCCGGCAGCAATTGCAAAATAAAATATTAGTGGCCAGTTCGTGTCTATACACACATTGTAACACTATGTGTCCTATTTAAATTCTATAAGTACATCTTAACGGCCCGGCAGCAATTGCAAAATAAAATATTAGTGGCCAGTTCGTGTCTAAACTATACACACCTTGATACACTACGTATCTAAAACTGCTATATGAAGTACTAGTGGCAAGTTCTTGTAAGCCTACGTGTCCTATTTCAATCCCTATATTAAAACTGGGTACAGTTGCTACATGAAATATTAATGGCCAGTTCTATACACACCTTGTAACACTATGTGTCCTATTTAAATCCCATCAGTATATTCTAACGGCCTACAGATGCTACATGAAGTATTAGTGGCAAGGTCTTGTAACCGACAATCTGTCATATTTAAATCCCTTTATTCTAACTGCGTACAATTGCTATATGAAGTATTAGTGGCCAGTTCGTGTCTATTCTATACACTGTATAACACACCTTGCAATACCAATCGCAATGTGTAGTATTCAGTATCGGCCAGTTCATGTCCTCTGTATAAAACAACATGCAGTAGTACGTGCCCTATTTAAGTCACTGTCAACTACAACGACCAACAATCGCTGTTTGCAGCGTCACTGCACTACTATACTCAAACGTCCAACAATAGCTGTATTATCAGCCAGTTGCATGCTACATACAAACCATAAAATACCATGTAAACTTTAAGTTTAAAAACACTACACTGTTATACTCTCGCTGCTAACTTGTTCTTTTTGTCCCAAGTGTCAAACGAATTGTTCCTAACCAACGGTGACGTGGAGTCGACAGACTCTTGTATAGAGTCGTCATCTGCAACAGATCCTTGTTCATATTGCCCGGTTGACTCATTCAGAGGCGTCATGATAACTCTATCGTCTGACATGGGAGCCTGTACAATGATAGTTATTGTGAAGGGACCGTTCATCAGAAATCTAAGAACTGGCATTATTAGCCTGAAATCACTACTAAAACAATTGGTTTTAGTTAAAACTGAAAAACTAGTTTTGAAAAAAAGCCCTGTTATTATCTGTTTTGGCGAGTAAGGTGGATATGGGTTTTAAGCAACGAGGGTTGATATGGCACGATATTGGCCTGCAAGGTTTGGTCTAGAGCATATCAACCCGGCCTTGTTCTTTAAAACCCATGTTTGTTTAAAAGTTTCTGTCTGTCTAAGAAAGCTATGTTGATATTGCTGTCAAGAGACAATCCAACAGAACAACAAAACTCGATAACCAATCACTCGACTGAGACATTCTTTATAAGAACTGGAACGTCACAGTTGCTTATAGTTCAAAGTTCAGTGCATGACTTATAGATTTCTCATATTTTATAGAGTGTTTTTTAAAGATAAAATCAACACTTTAAAAAAGTTCAACAACGATAATATCAATCAAGCTTATTATACTACGTGTACAGGTAGGTCTGTCAGTGCGTTTGTCTAAATTTCTATGTGCTGGTCTTTTTGTCTACGTTGAACGTTGTAAGAATTGCTAACACAAACAAGTACCAGTGAAGAAATCAAAGGAAACTTACAATGCTCAGCGTCCTATCTACGAGGGACGGTAGAGGAGGAGTATTATCCGAGGAAGCGCTTGTTCTTCTCCTAAAAAAAGCAAAAAAGAAAGGGTTACAAAAATGAAACTGAATATCAGTTGTTTACCTCATCTGATTGGATAGACCTAAAGAGCTGCTAATTACAACTCAGAGTTTTTGCATCACGAAGCAAGCCACAAACAAACTAGACCCATATACCAACCTTCGATAATACATGTAGATGCCAAAGAACAGTCCTCCTGCAAGCAGGCCACAGAATACGATCCCTACTGGAACAGCTACTGTCCAAATCCAGCTCTGTCCGGTGTCTGAACAAATACAATGTTCTTCAGTCAGAAGTGTTTGTTATCGCCTACCAACATTATTACAGGCCAGTTTATGCCACAACAAACTCCCAAGAAATACAGGCGAATTTAAGCGCTAATTCTTGGAGTCAGATTCCTCCTAATATTTTTTTTTCACTGCCGTTCGCGTTAACCCCATTGACAATAATTTCTTGGAAGCATTTTGTAACTTTCTTATAAAGCAGTACACTACGGAAATGAACTTAAAACACTTTAAGTACTACTGTCCACTTGTTTAAATGCCAGGTATGATGAAAAGTAGTTGTAGGCTGTACTACGAACAACGGCGTTTCTATCAGACACACCAGTCCAGCGATAGCATTCTTCTTCTGGTTAGTCTTAACAAACAATGATCTTTCTCACTGACTACAGAAACAACTAAGACTAGTTTCTGACCTTTTACTTCAGTTTTTTTTTAGGTGCAGTCTTTGGTGCAAGAGGCACACAGTTTGATATTCCCTAACTTCAGCGACTGTCTATCAGTTTAATAGCGGCCAATAGCCCTTTGCAACTGGAACTCACATGGTTTAAAATCCAAAATATTGGAGAGCAATTTAAGGATATGACTAGACTCCATTGGGATGTAAACAAAGAAAAATCCAACTTTTCTAGTTGATCGTGTTTTGATTTGGAGTCTGGCACATTCTTTTGCTCTCCAATATTTTGAATTTTGTACCTCGTGACTTCCAACTACAAAGGGCCTACTGGTTTCCTTTAGCTTGACTTTAAAAGATTAATAAAATGAAGCACGGAGACGAATGGTGGGGAAGGGGGAAGGGTACATTGTCCGATTTCACTGACGACAGCCTTCAGCCGGAGCGAAAATACCATCATCTGTAGACCATCTTCACGGTTTTTGAGACTAGTAAAACCTGATGTTAGCACTCTGTGAGCGTCACAAATAAAAAAGCAGGTGAAAGTTAGAAATTAATGAAAACTGTGACATTGTTGAGGTTTGGTTTTTAAAAACAACAAGAGGCTTGAAAAAAAGCCCAACTCGTCCTGGGTTTCATTCGCTTCAAAGACAGTTGCCGCAACTGTCTTTGAAGTGAATGAAACCCTCGCTGCCAAATAGAGTGAGGCAGCGTAACCTTTAGCTGTCTTTTTGAGAAATTTATCCTTCTGTGTGCCGATTTGCTCGATACCTATTTCTTTTGAGATTGTATCGGTTTCTCCTTATCTTCCTTTGCTAAGACACTTGTTCGGTCGAAAATAATGGTTGCGAGGGCAACGTTGTTTCTTAGTCCTTCGTTTCTGTATTTGAGTCGTTTTACCAAGGAAGGATTTTTGTGCCGGGAATTTTGTGCCAGGATTTTTGTCCAGGACTCGTTCGGTCGGGACTGGTTACGAGTTATGCGCGCACGAAACTCACGATAAATTGAGTATAATCAGGTTCCTTCACTTTGGCGCTGAGTGAGAAAGAGCACCTGTTTGTTTCCGTTTGTGATTTTGTTAATGCTTCCGCCAAATCTTTCGTGCAAGTCATTTTGTGTTTTTAAATTGCAATGCTGTTGTCATTGCGAATTGTTATGGTTTTAAAATGTTTTGTTAGAGGGACAAAGTGGCGCTGTAGAACAGTCTAGCATGATGAATGACAACAAAGCAAGGGTTCAGACGTGTAGTTTTAAGAAATGAATTTTGACGCCTTGCCATCAGTCATCGCTTTCTTTATATCAAAGTTCTGAGTTCCGCTGAGGTTGGTCTGTTCTTAAAATTAGTTGCGAGAAGACACAAATCATTGCTAGCTCCCGCTCGTAAAGTGTACAAGCAAATTTAAACAAAGTCCATTTGAAGACTTCTACAATCCGAACTGAAGTCTCAGTTTTATAGCTCATGTTTTAAAAATGAACTGGCATTTTCCGAGGTTATAATCGTTTTGTGCAGTTTTTACCACAACTGATAACAACGAGACGGCAACAAAAAGCTTGTGTTAACCGGCATGCAGGCTTGAATCTCCGTCCATACCTGGCCATCTGAACGCAGGTAGTTTTGATCGAAACTTGAGTTTGAAATATTTGAACTGTCACACGCGCCAAGCAAGTTTCTCTGCTCTGACAAGGTATAGAAGTCATGTGGAGTTATAGCTACACCCTTTTTATTTGGCGATGATTGTTCATGAATCTGCCGTGCGCTGATTCTCCCGAGTGAGCCATGCTACAAGTTTCTACGAAACTCACCTTCCGAGGTGGTACACGGGCCATTTCTGGACCGAAAAGTCAATTTGCAACTGGTATTAGTTTACCGAGCAAAACGTGTCTCAAAATGTTGGACAACTGAGTATATGTGATATCACTTGCATTGGGCGCTGATATCTCAGCTGAAGACTTTAAACACATGCTTTGGACATTTCCAGGACGCTGGCGCCATTTGGAGCTTTTCAAAAATGAAACAGCTAGCCGAAAATGTTTTGCCCGTATGCATGTTTTAGCTGGATGATTTGGTTTCATAAAGGTGAAGCGCTATTTCATATTCAGTTACGTTTATTGTTTGCGTGTGTCTGAGCAAGACGGAACTTTGATTATCTTTTGAAACGTTTCTTATCTATGGGGCCAAATACTTGTAAGACAGATGGCACGATTCTCCAGCACACGCGTTACGCGATAGTAGCTTGCTATAAGCTGCAGTTAACAAGTAAAACCGAAGCATAGGCTATATATTTCAACTTACTTTAAAACGGTACGAATTAAAGCTACTTATTAGCTACTTCTGTTAAAAAAATTTCCACCAAGGCATTTGAAAATGATAATAGTTGATATTTCTAGAAATAACATGCAAAGACTCGATAACATTTCCACTTTAGTACCCAGGCTCAAACTGATAATTCTGGCTCACAGTGACGCATGCGCACAACACCTTCACTCTACTACAAAAACCGGAGCCGAAAACTGAACTCGCCCCCTTTCGGGCCGAGTAAAAATACCGCCTCAAGAACCTCGAAAAGGGTCTCAAATCACTTTTTCTTACCTCTTTCCTCAAAAGTTGTCAGGGCAGATGGTTGTTCGTACGAACTGATGGCGATGACAGTACTCCACTCTCCACACTCCACAGTACACATCGCCATTCTCACTTTGTATTCCTTATAACACTCTACAGTTAAGTTTACTGACAGTGTAGCACTGTTTGCCAGTTGCCCGACGCTTGTTGGGAAAGTTTCGTTCATCCTCGTTTGATTTCCAGTTTGCCAATACTCCACAACAAATTGACGCGGTCGTCCCCGCCACGATGCAAATGGAGGCAGCTGCGGGAATTTAAATAAGCGAGTTACATAACAGTGAAGAAATGCGATTTGATCTTTAGTATTAATGCTTAGGTAAGGTTATTGGCATGTTACAATATACATGTTTACATACATATCTACGCCGTTAACAAGAAAAGGGTCTCGTGCAGAAAACTAGGTGTCTGATGGACAATAATGATGATTCTTTTCAAAAGTTCTTTATTCAGTCTACAGTGGAAAAAAAATTGCATACGGCATTTCGCTCACTTCAATTTCTCGCCTCTTTCATTAGCTTTTCTCTTGAAATACTAACCCAGTTTGCATGTGGTGAGAAGACTATCGAACTAGCATCTAAAATAGCATGAAATTGGTAGAAAAATCAACGGGTAGTTTTCCAGTACTAGTCTCCGACACACTTTTCTTGTCGACGTGCTACATATACTAACATGTTTACTGCTAAACTTTAATCAAACTAATTAGAAATATCAACAAAATTGATAGCATTATGAAACACATGAAGTCCTAAAAGTTAGTTATCTTTCAGTACTAAATTCTCTGTGAATGAAGGTATGTGAAAATAAGTTGATATATGAAAATATACTGCGATTTTAATTGTAAACTAAGCAGTGGCAAAGATTTACCACAAAAAAAACGTTTTCATGCCTCAGCAGGATTCGAACCCATGATGCAATGCAAGGGCAGATGCTGCAACCACTGAGCTACTCAGCCGTTTACAGTCATTCGTGAGTTCTAATTAACCAATAAACCCATGATGATGATAAAAGTGTGGATTCATTCAGGGGCAAACTCAAAATAATAATTGTATTAATAATCATCATCATCACCTATATCATTACCATCTTCAACTAAAATTGCAAAAACAGAGTAATATTTCCAAAGGGGGCACATGACAGAGAAAACTAATAAACTACAGACCTTCGAAGAGACATTCTAATAACTGTAACTTCCGCCTGACCACAGCTACTTAACTCGACTAGCCTATGCTATTTTTAAGTAGCTGTGTTCCTC